>JASDQU011102050.1:12578-30496 GCA_032191745.1 Picea mariana | reverse complement strand
AAAAATTGATCTATGCTCTGGATATCACCAGATCAACATATGAGAGCAGGACATAGAGAAGACGACATTTCGATGTCATTTTGGACACTTCGAGTTCCTGGTTATGCCATTTGGGCTAACCAATGCACCCACTACATTCCAGTCTTGCATGAACCATATATTCAGGAATCAGTTAAGGAAATTAGTATTGGTTTTCTTCGATGACATCTTGACCTATAGCCGATCATGGCAAGAGCATATGAGGCACCTGGATGAGGTATTGAGCATCATGGAGGCACCGTCATTATATGCCAAAGAGTCCAACTGGGAGTTCAGTATGATAGAGTTGCTTTACTTAGGCCACATCATCAGTGCACAGGGGGTACAAGTGCACCAAGAGAAGATTAGGGCCATTCTGGATTGGTCGATGCCCAAGAACTTGACAGAATTAAGGAGCTTCTTCAGGATGTGCAACTATTATAGGTGGTTCGTCTGGGGTTTTTCTCAGCTTGGAGAACCGCTGATATATCTTACTAAGCATGGGGCCTTTATATGGACCGAGAAATCATAGGAAGCCTTTGATCACATGAAGAAAGTCATGGGCACTTGTCCAGTGTTTGCACTACCAGACTTCACCTTGCCATTTGTACTAGAGTGTGACGCATTCGCTGAAGGGATCGGTGCATTTTTTTATGCAAGGAGGACACCCCATTGTATTTGAGAGCCGGAAGCTTAGTCAACCTGAGAGGTTGTACTCCATTTATGACAAGGAAATGTTGGCAATCATGCATGCCTTGACAAAGTTTAGACAATATTTGGTGGGCAACAAATTCATGGTCAAGACCGATCACAACAGTTTGAAGTATTTCCTTGAGTAGAAGGACCTCAGTGAGCGCCAAAAGAAATGGGTGACGAAGGTACAGGCATTTGAATTTGACATAGAGTATGTCAAGGGCAAGAAGAACATTGTGGCTGATGCACTATCGAGGAGACATATGACATGTTCTTTGATGGAGATTTTAGCAGATTGGAAATCCCACTTGTTAGTGGAATATTCCAAGAACAAGTTCGCTTGTGAGGTGATGGATGGGCAGATATAGGATGACCGGTATAGGGTCAGTGACAATGTCATATTTTACAAGGACGGAGTCTACTTGGTGCTAGATTCAGGGCCTAAGAAGAAGATCCTCACCGCAGTTCATGATTCACCTCTAGCAGGCCATCAGGGGTTTTTCAAAACCTACAGACAGATCAGAGAGAGGTTCTCATGGAAGGGCCTCAAATAAGATGTTATGAGACACGTCAGTGAGTGTGTGACTTTCCAATAGGGCTACTTCAGCCACTCCCCATTCCAGAGTAGAAATGGGAGAGTATATCTATGGACTTCATCACAGGTCTACCCAAGGTCCAGCGTAAGGACTGTATCTATGTAGTGGTTGACAGATTGACCAAGTTTTCTCACTTCTACGCCATACTGACAGAGTACAACGCAGTTTAGGTAGCCGATCTTTTCTTTAGGGAGGTCTTCAGACTTCATGGGTTTCCAAATAACATCGTCAATGATAGGGACAGTCGGTTCATAGGGACATTTTGAAGAGAGTTGTTTCAGTTGGTGGGGACAGAGTTGACACCTAGCACTAGCTATCACCCTTGGACAGATGGGCAGACTGAGATTGTCAACAAGTGGGTTGAAGGGTATTTGAGGAACTATATAGGAGGACAACAGAGAAGGTGGGTAAAGTGGTTACATTTAGGAGAACATTGCTACAACACCACCTTCCACATGTCCATTGATATGACACCCTTCCGAGCATTGTACAGATATGATTCTCCCACTTAGGTAGACTTGGTCTTTGGGGAGAGAAGAGCTCCCAAGGCCAAGTATTGGAGCATAGAGAGTCAGGTCATTCTCAAGTTGTTGAAAGAGAACCTGCAGACGGTGCAAAAATGACAGAAGATAAGTGTGGACAAGCACAGGATAGAGCGCAACTTTGAGGTTGGAGATTTGGTTTTCTTGAGACTCCAACCCTACAGACAGTCATCTCTGAAGAAGAGTGGGGCCGAGAATCTCAAGCCTAGATTTTATGGTCCTTATAGGATCATGCGCCAAGTAGGTGAGGTTGCTTATGAGCTAGAGCTTCTAGAGGGGAGCAAGATTCATAATGTGTTCCACGTGTCTTGCCTAAAAAAGGAAGTGGGACAATTCATTAGCACATCAGAGGAGCTTCCCCCGTTGGATGAGGAGGGACAATTGGAGTTAGTTCCGGAGGAGGTTTTGGAGTTCCAGGAGTAGAAACTAAGGAGCAGGGTCATCAAAGAGTGTTTGATCAGATAGAGAGGGCTTCTAGTAGAGGACACTACTTGGGAGAGAAAGCAGGTGTTGCAGCACCCTGGACTAGTATTGCTTGAGGAAAAGCAATTTCGGGAAGGGAGGACTGTAATGTCCCTTTCCAAATAGGAGCTCCAGAGAGGAGGCTTAATGGTCTAAACCTCCCTGTTAGACTATATCCAAGGCCAAAGAGGGGTAAACAGGGTTACTAGAGGTCACTCCAGTCACAACTGTTATATTCAGAAAGTGACATTGAACTAAAAAGGGTTAAAAGCGCTTTTAAGTCATTATGAGCTAAAAATAGAAGTCAACAGTGAATTAGGGTTTCAAAAGTGATTTAGGGTTTTGGAAGTCAACATTAAATTAGGGTTTTAGTGTGATTTAGGGTTTTGGAAAGCTATAAAGGAAGGGCCAGCGACCTAATTCATCATTATGCAGATTATGAATTGTCATTGAGGAGAGAGGCACATCTCAGGAGAGATAGTTCAGTGGATTCCAGGAGGAAGACACCAGTTGGTTGATTTTGGTGTTGAGAGACACACCCTAGTCACCGGGAAGATCATTTAGGTCTTCCATCATTCTTTAGAAGTAGTTACATAGTGTTCAACAGCAAGGGCACATTCATCCAGAGTGAGGGCGCAACTTCTGAGAGGGTTTTGGGTCGACTTACCCCATCCAGGGGGAATTCCAAGATTTCCCTCCGACCCATTTGAGAGGAGGTCAAGGTGCATCTTTTTCCTGGTTCCTCTTCAGATTTCGATGAAGGAATCAACTGGGACGTATTTTCCAGACTTGGACGTGTGACACTTTTGGCAGGCACATTTGGGGTTCCAGAGCGAGCATCAGACTAGATTCAAGTAAACCCTTCCGACCCATTTCCCAGTAGACCAAGGCGGTTGTTTTGAGACATATCTCATCCAATTTCGACAATGGAATCACTAGGATGTATTTTGCCAGAAGAAGAGTGGCACATTCCCCCAGAGGTATCCATCTAGGGTCCAAACTCATCAGCAGAGGGGTCCGACAGATACCAGTACTGGGGACTAGAGCAGGGCGCATCATTTGGGACATTTTCCAGGCCATTCTAAGAAGTATAGCTCCCAGGGTGAACTTTCCAGATTTCTAGCAGTTACCATCATGGCTGCCATATTCCTAGTGTACCGATTGATTCCGCAACACTCACATATTCCAGGTATTATGTTTTAGTTTCTTATTTGTATTCCGGTTAATATCCTTCTGTCTTCTAATCTAGCCGAGTGTTGTTATTTTATTAAGCCGCATTCGACCTATTGTAATCCGCAGAGATATCATAATACAAACTTTGCAGTCCTTTGTCATATTTATTATTTGTATGATCATTTATATGTTGTAAACAATAGATCCTACATACACATTAACAACATTTCCTAGACTAGCCAAGTCAGGAACATTAAAAAATTTGACTTTACCCTTCTTACTTCCAACTTGATTATCACTAGTTGATGGTTTTTCACTAGCATGACGTGCAGTGGCTGATGAAGTGGGTTGATGACCCTAAGAACACACTTCTACAACCTTGGGAATACCAGGGAAATCCTAAAGAAGGTGGTCACCCTTACAAATCCTGCAAGGGAATTTGGGCTTGTGATGTGTCTTGGTGGACTTGTCAACATTATCAACACTCCCAACATGATGAAAAATAGTTAGTTGATCACTTCCAACATGTCCTGCAGTGGTTGTAAGTTTACCTCCTAGCTTATGTTTCTTCTTCTTAATCTTCCTTTTCTTCTACTTGTTATCTACCTGGTTACTAACTGCAGAGATTTCACTAAGTGAAGAGGAAGAACGAGAAGAAGAACCTACGGGAAAATAAGGCAAAGGATCAATGTGAGGTTGATGGTCCCAGGGTGGAATGCTTACTGACGAAGCAATAGGAACATTTACATTCACCATAGTGGAAAACAACCAGACTGGTAACCCAATAGTGAGTCCAGGAGGAGTCAAAGTGGCAATATAAGGAGGACCAACGTGTGCCATAGAAGGAGAAACAAATGGTGTCCCGAGAAAAAGGGGTTCCTTCATTGGTATTTCTAGGAACTGATGGCATAGATATGGACTCTTGACCATAAGGGATTTCTAGGGAAAGAAACAACACACGCTAAAAATCTAGGAAGCAAACCAAACAAACAAACCTTTTCACAATGAACGTGCTAGTTAGTGATGAAATCCAACATCGCAGGATCAATATGAAAAAGGGGTTGAGATAGAGCGGGTGGATCAATTACGTTGGTGAACTACTTAACAAACTTACAACTTAGTGCAAGTTCCCTCACGGTATATATGTGGGTTACCCTCCAAGGAGCCCGAGTGAGTTTGACCAACGTCTAACCCAGGTACAACAAAGACTCCCCTCTACCATCACCTCATGTATGAACCATAAAGACAAAGGCCACAAAGGTTACCAACTCATAGTCAACCTATATGAAGGTATATTCGATGGTCGCGATTGAACGTATGGGAAGGATATCAAGTTCGAAATTCTTCAAGAGAACTAAAGACAAGTGGACCGGTAAGACTCCAAAGGACCTCAAACGGATTCGGGATTAACGAAGCTCTGAGACCAAGTGAAAACAACCGATTCTCAGGAAGAACCCCTAGTATACGCTCGTTCCTCTATGATTGGTTAAGCCTTGGAGGGGGAATCTTCCCTGCTCTCCCACACACGACCTCATGTTTAGTTCCTATGTGAGATGGGGGTCCTGGCTATGCTTATACAACAGTTGGGTTTTCACGCCCTATCAAAAAATTATATGATTTTTTATGGATTTGGAAAATTATTCTCAACACCTAATCAAAATCCATACACTTAAGCTAATGTAGGTTTCCATATTGCCTAGAAAGAAAAATTCTAGATGGATTTTAATTAGTGTATTGATTTTTAGGATGTTGTTTACTCAAGGGTATGGAAGTGAAACTGATGATGTTCGTGACTTCGACTCCAAAAGAGTGCAACATAATGAGATGCAAATATTTCTGTGTTCGATGAAATCTATCTATGGAAAGGAGAAGAATCATTTTCCATTCCCAAATGCATAAACCCAATGCAGTTTACCACCTAAAACTATGAATGCAATCAATTTCTATTCGTTTGATTATAAATGCAATGAACCTAAATCTAATGAAATTTATTTATACTTGCTTTCTTTCAACGTAAGAATCCAATGTAGATACAAAGTCATGTGAAGTAATAAGATATAACAAGAAGTACACTCAAAACAGTGACAAGACTCAAAGAACACAAACAATGAAAGAGGAAATCACTCAACAATCCTTAAAGATGAAGGAAGAAGCAAGCATTCAAGCTAGGTTGTGGTAAGAAAAAGGATCTCAATTATTCAAAAAAATGATTTGTTCTAAAGAAGATTGAACATAAACTCAAGACCAAACAAACCTTTGTAGACTCTTCTAATCGATCAGATAATCAAAAGATCACAGGACAAAGACCAAGCAAAGTGGACCAATCTCGCAATGTAGAAGAGGCTCAAAATCTCATCAAAGGTAAAAATGAGTGATAAACATCAAATCCTCAATCCAAACAATGTCAAATATAATCAGGAGTATCTAGGAAAAACGCCCTTCAAGATCAGACTGAGAAAGAGCAAGCAAAAGGAGGCAAACATGCCAAAACAGGGGAAATGGCATCCATGTTCTCAAGCAGACTAAGCGCCAGTTATGGGAATGATGATATGTAGGAGGCTCTGGGGGGATTCATTCAGCTAATGACATCCTCTGTAAGGCTTCTAGGGTGCACCGGTGAGGTAGGTGGTGCCCTGGTATGAAATGCAGGGGAGGGGCACCCTCCTGAAAAGTTCAGAAACTTGCTCAAAAAGGATAAAAACTCATAAAAATAAATCAATGTCTCTGTGATCTCTTCAATGAATAAGGGAGAAGAGGAATTTGATCAGAAACAAGCAAAAAACAAGATCTAAAGGTAGGCAAATGATTCAGACGATCCAAGGAAAGACTAGTCCCTCCCCAGTGGAGTCACCAATTTCTGTTATAGAATGTTTCCCCTGTGGATAGGTGAAACCTCCCTTGGATTACAAACCCCTATACTAAGACATAAACACTACAGGTATACACTAAAATTCCTTTGAACTCAACTTAACCAATCAGGAAGAGAGTGGAAGAAAGGGTGTGATGCACCTTGTTTCGAAGTTTGTCCTCGCTGCTTCTAATATGAGCTTCATCTCTAAACTTCCTGGCACAACTTGATACCTAAAATAGGAAGCAAAGAGAAACCACTACCTCCTACTCTAGTTGATTAGATCAAATAAATTCATCTACAAAGAATGAAACAACAATAGACAAGCACATGCAAGAATACACAAGATTGAAGGAAATAGGCCAAGAATATTCAAATGAGAACCCAAAAAGAATACTTACAAACCATGGATGATGATGCAACACTTCTCCAAGATCTCCTCATCCATCCCTTGCATGAATATACCAAGATCATATGTTTGATACTTGAAATCTTCCCCTCGATATCAGAGGTTTGATATGCTCCAATCCTTCCCCTTTTCACCTTGGAAAGCCCTCAATATATAGGCTTGAGAGGCACAACAACCATGATAAAATGAGGGGTATGGTTGGGGATATGGATCCTTGAGGCTTGGATCATATCTTAGGATGAAGCCCAAGCATGAGGGTCGAACACAACTAACCCTATCTCAAAGAGTTGGCCCATAGAATAAGGTGTGGGAGATCCCCCTTTTCTCTCAACAAGAATGGCGCTCTCCCCCAGTGAGAGACAGGGTGTCGCCTTAGTAGTGGAACTCCCCTATAGTGGTATAGGGGGTTCCATGTCACCACCCCAATTATGGACAGGGGGGCGCCACCCTTCATAAATTCTCAAAAAAAGGTCAAATTTTACAAGGAAAAAGTGTGTTTTGACCTAAAAATGATGGTTTCCCCCTCCCATATGACTTAGGGGTCATGAAACATTGTTTTAATTGTTTCAAGGCGTGGATACACCTCAAAAAGTGAATGCAACACTTGGTAAGGTGCATATGACACTTGCGACAGTGCATGAGACACTTACCGTTGCGACACTTAGGGTGTCGTAACTCAAGTGTGACATTTTTATGTGTAACACAAACACCATTGCTTAAAGAAAACTACTCTCAAATCCTTTATGGAAAATATATTCAAGGAAAATTTGACATCTAGAAATTGATATAAAACCCCCCATAACATACACCATATTTCCAAGATCACAATTTTGGTGTTACCCAAATGCTCAATATTTAGGATAGAATTTTCAACAAAACGTGGTGGCCGCAAATGCTTCTTCTTAAATGATAGCTTATATCATAACTTGTTGCCCAAACATCTTCCATGAGTCCTAAGGAAAATGTTATGGCTTCAAACTCTATATTTTGACCCTGGACTATGTCTAAAGTCGTGATAACCATCCTTGGTGTGCCAAACTCATAATGGCCAAATCACATGACAAAGATTCATTTTGCAAGATCTATGAGGTGTTGAAGGGACACATAGATGGTTCATAATCCCCTTAGATAAATATTATGGTATAATACCTTATATTTTTGCATTGAACCACATTACAAGAACAAAGAACATATTTGGTGTTCTAAACTTTAAAATGACCACCATCCCACTTGCAGGCCAAATATTCCCTATGGATGGCCAATGTGGTGGTTTGGGACCCCATACATGGACCATGAGCTCCATAGTATAATGTTATATCCTAAGGCCATATATTTGGCCTTGTGCCATGGAATGGTCCTCAAGATACATCCCTAGTGTGACTCTCCTTAGTGTGGTGGTCATATCTCACATGTAGGCCAAGAATTCCCTACATGGGACATATGTAGTGATGTGGGTTACTATGAAAAGACCATGAGCCCCATAGACATATGTTTTATCCCAAAAACAATGACCTTGATATCAAACCATGGATTAATTACCAAGAAGCATCCTTGATGTGAAAAACATCAAAATGGCCACCATATCCCTCTCCTAGGGAAAATATGGACTAAGGATTCATTGATTTTCACCTTGGACCACAATTTGGGTTGCAAGAACCATCCTTAGTGTACTAAACCTTCAAATGTGATAATGTCATAGCCTTCATTTCCACCCTATAGGCCAAAGAGGAATCCATAAGAGGATAGATGCCATAATGCACATTTTGCCTAAGATTTGAGCCCTTTTGGAGGTCCTCACTGGACACAAGACAAAAAACAAGGATCATCGTTAGTCACTAGTGCTCAACAAGAGAGGATCTATGAAACTTATAGATTCAGGGAGTTACGAAGTGATAGGTGAGGGATTAGTTGTATCTTCTTGTAAAGGGCCTAAGAACTCACATCATTCGAGTCTCTAGTGGTCTCTAAAAGATCTATAAGCTCTCCCAAGCCTCCTCAAAAGAGATATATAACAAAGGAAAGTATTGGGAAAGATGAAGAGAATCAAAAGCAATGTTATTCTACCCAATTGTAGAGGTTCTTGTTCCATCTGTCACAGCCAGAAGTCAATGAGCCTAGCCTGACAAGGAAGCTAAGGTAGGAGCAAGGAGCAAGGAGTCAAAGGAGGAAGCATCATCCCTAAGGTATCTTTGATGTAATTTCTATATTTTATCAATATATCATTGGATTTCTTCAAATTATTTGTGTAGAGTTCATGAATGGTTTGGATTTGATACTATTAATGGTAAATCAAATTAGATTTGATGCATGTTGATGATTTCTAACACTAGAGAAAGAAGGAGATTGATGTTGTTTGTTGCTTGTGTGCAGGGAGTAGGTGATAGGAGCTAGAGATGGAACTTCAAATCCACATCAGCTAGGACATAGAGGAACAACCTTTAAGTTAAAGGTATTTTGATCTACCCCTCTTTAGTTTAAAGGAACATATATGTTCTAGATATAGGAAACTATAGGATTCTACCCCCTTTATGTATAGGATTACTAAGCTAATCCTATGGAGATCTTGTTGATCATTCAGTGAGATCTCTGTGATATTTTGTCCCATAATAGAACTGGCGACTCCATTGGGGAAGAACTATTCTCTAGTTGAGTCTCTTTTCCAATACTTTCCTCTATTGATTGTGTTTTACTTTTTATTTTCATCCATATATCATTCCAAATCATAGTTCCAATAAATCTAAGAGATATAAAACAGATCTGGAATATCTGGAACAAATCCATCTTTCTTAAAATCAAAAAAATTTCAGGTCCTCGCTTGTTGCATTATATTTGTCCCATGAGGACCCTCACCTGTTGACAAGCCTTTGCCCCACAAGGATTTGTAAAAACTACATACTTGCAAGAAAATCCCAGAACTTTGAGGTTAGTTATATCCTCTTAGCAATAGGGTTTTTGCAGTGATCTATTATGTTCTCTTTGTTATTGTCTCTGCTTGAGTGTTTTTGGTCATATAAGTTGCTTTCAATTGTTGTTTGAGTGCATTTGTGTGGTTCAATTTCCATTTTTTGGATAGGTATCATCATTGTCTAAGAATTTTAGTTGAGTTGGGAAGAGAACTCAACTGATCTGAAGAGATATAATAGTACTTGTCATTAGTTGCATTAACTATCCTTTTGCAATTATTGTTTATCACTATATATACCCTCCTAGGTGAATTTTGCGTGAGATATAAGTAGAGACATTGGAGTGGGCTGATCCAACCTCATTTCAAATTTCCTACAACCCACTTGCTTGCTATTTCTTGTTGGTTTTCCTTTTGCATTGGCTTTCTTGATTAGATCATAAATATTTGTTCCATTACAACTAGAAAATAACAAAAAAAAAAGACAAAAATATTGTTCCATGCTTGATTGCCTTTGAAGCACTAGTGAAGTGAATGCGTTAGGAGCATTGTTTGGTTTCATATTTGAAGTGATTGTTGGTTGCTTGGTGTATGTGAGGTTGTACTTTTACAAATTTGCAAAGAAAAAAGGAAAAGTCTCTCTTCCTCCCATAGCTAGAGTTCATTGAAGTCAACGATTTACATTTTCATATTTGCATTTCTTGGTTGGTTCAAGATTCAAAGCATCACTAAAGTATCATCCGTTACCCTTGGAATTAAGCAATAGCCATAAAAATAAAGCATTATCTAAAATCAATCAGACATTTTTCCTTTTATGGTGAACCAACATTAGCTAGGATTAAGGACTTGGATTAGGATTGGAGAGTAAACTCTCCAAGGCCACAAAACAAAACTAGGATTCATTAAAGAGTGTTAAATCCATTCTTACAACCAGTGTGTTGGAAGCCTCCTCTAACACAGTATTTAATAACGAGGTCGCATCGGGGAAAGTAGGGAGACTACCCCTCTCTTATTTTTTTTGGTTTTTGCGATATCACTTCGATTTCTACCTGTACATGGGTTCCATTGGTTAATGCCTTCAGAGACTTGGGATTTGTTACCCTACCCTTGTGTGTGGTCAAACTTACAATTATTCACCCAACAATTGATTGTTAGGTGGTAGCCTTAGTGACCTTTCCTAGGGAGCTACAGAGGTGACTGTAGGTGGGACGTGCCTATAGTACCTGGGGAAAACATTCGTTCATGGTCTCAGTTGCTCCAAAGGGTACCCGCATTAATAAAGGGTGCTTTGACCAATCATGGATGTTTCATGTAGATCATTGTAACTGATCCTCATACCTTCACTGTCCAATCTTGTGGGGAATCCATCTCCCCCTTAGGGTTGGTTTTCGAAAGGCCCCTGAGCCAATTGGTTTGCTTGTTGTTAACCTAGATTTTATTAGGGGTGTGTTTTGTGAGGACTTGAACCCATTACGACGGAACAACCACCTATCAATTAGCATGAGATAGTTGGCGAAGACTTTACAGGGCTTGAAATTTGGTTTTATGAGATTGGTTTAATCGAGGTAGAAGTGGTATATGAACTTCCTCCACAAAATTTTAATCCTCCTTTGACTGAGCCATATGCACCTCTACTTTTCCGAGTGAGGGAAATTTTTAGTGCACCTTTCTCTTTGTTTAGTAATCCTCCCACCATGTCAAGAATGAGTGTTTCGTCTAGTGTAGTTGAGCCTACAATCCCATCCTCAAGTAGGACATGGGGAAATCGTCTAAGGATCATCCTAGTGATGTTTATGTTTCCACCCCTTAGCTCCATTAGACCTACATCGTCCATACCATTTTATACAGGTCCCTCAATCTAGGGGATGTTGGATGTGTCTTAATTTCCATCTATTAGTTTACCGAGCATTTCTACACCCATCCCATCTATCCTAATGCCCACCTTTGGATATTCTTCTACTGGAAGGCCAAACCTTGGTTTCAACATGGGGATTGGAATTCCTTCCACCTACACCATTCCTATGAGCAGCTAGGTCTCGTCAGGTGCTAGTTCACCTTTCAAATGGAACATCCCTAGTGTTTTTGGGGTTGTCCCTAATCAATATGGGGGCAACAATACATCAGGAGATTTTACCTTTCCTTGGGTAAGAACACCCTTCTATGGGGGCACATCCCTTGGGGGGGAATTTTCACCTTGGGGATATTTTCCCTTTGTTAACACATCGAGTCATGGGGATTTCTTCCCCTGGACTAACTTTGGGAATGTTTTTCCTGGAGGGTCCACATTTACCCCTAGGGGCATGTTTGGTTTTGGGAGAAGTCATGCTCTTGAGAGTGCCACCATTCCTAGGGGCACTCACTCTTCAGGAGATCCCAAACCCTCCAATAGTACCAATATAGGGGGACCGTAAGGTCCATTTGGGAAAAGATAGAATTCACCTCTATCTCAGTATTCATTTGCATTGTTTCCTTTACTCGTAATGTTAGATCTACCAGATTTTTCAAGGTTAAAAAATGACCCTATTTCCCACAACCCATCATGGCCTTCCATTCCTTCCAAGCTACCTTCAAATATCCTAAAATTTGATGGTAAGATAGGAGAGGACCCCTCCACACAGATCATGACATACCACTTATGGTGTTCGTCCAACTTGTTTATGGATGATAGTGTGAGGCTGCATATTTTTTAGAGATCTCTGACCGAAGCTGCCACCAAATGGTACATTGAATTAAAAGGTGGTTCCTTTAAAATATTCAATGACCTGGCAATGGCATTCTTAACGCATTAATAATTTCCCATTCTATATGATATAAGAACTAATCTCTTAAATTCACTATGCCAAGATAATGCAACTCATATTTCCGCTCATATACATGAGTGGTGGTGACGGCGTAGGATGATTAAGACTCAGATTCTGGGAAATCTCCTTATGGAGTGGTTCACAAAATCCCTTCTACCACCCATTTCCATAGATGTAGCTACAGTGAGGGAGATCACCGAAGAGGAGGCCATTTTGTGTGCCCAACACTTAGACTTGATCTATTCATACTTGAGGACACTTTATGATATCATTCCAAATGCTCCTCAGTCGTTAATTGATCCAAAGAAACAAAACCTAGGACCCCATGTCGATGGTGTGGTGGGTTTTGTTTCCCATGCATATATAAACCAAATAGATAATCAGATGGATCGAATGTCTATTAAGTCAACTTCTGGTACTAGTGCTCAAACTAATGTGATCCCTACTCAAACCTCTGAGGTGAATTCAGTGAAGTCCATGCAACCGAAGAATCCTCAACAACCTGGAGGGAAGAAGAAAATAAACAAAAATAAAAATTATAATACTGAGAAAGGGACTACCTCCACCTAAAAAACCCATGAGGGAGGCACTAAGGAGAAAAGGAAGAGTCATTTTTTGTGAGAAATTTGTGTGGACGACCATCCTACTGAGTAGTGTCCTCAGAAGGATGAGGTCCATATATTTTTGGCATAGCAGCGGGCCCCCTAATAGCTTGTTTTCTTAACCCATCCTTTAACCCCTCAAACTCAAAACATGGTTTCCACAAATCTTACCCCTCCACCAGGGGACATGGATGGTACCCCTCACCACAAGGGGTGTTCCTCGAATGCTACCATTTTCACGTGCAACCAAACAATCAATTTACAAATGCGAGCCAAGAATTATGACATTCCCAAGCCTTCCCATGCTACACAAGAAGAAACATATTCTTCCCAACCTACTGATCCTATCCATATTTTGACGCACTAATTCACCCCTCAAAGAGCGTTCTTTGATGCACAATTCATAATCCAAACACATGGGCCACCCAAAACTACATTATTGAGGAATACTTGGCCTAGGCACCATGTTCCATGTCCAAGATTGAATTTCTCCAAAGCTTTTGAGTGCAGTGGAAAGCCTTGTTGTCTGCCATAGGTGGGGTTGATCACTCGGAGTCGAGTTTGATGACCTTTTATTTTTCTTAGGTTAATTATAGGCTCTCCCATCAGGTCGCCTTTCATATCATAGTGTGATTGTTGGAAAAAAAACATGTAACAAACATAATGGATTTAAAACTAGAGTAAATATATAACTGCTATAACTTGAATTTTAATACAAAATAATAATTTCAGAATTACCTATTACCTCTTGAAGAAGAAGGTCATCCTACTGAAATTGCTTGTTGAAAGTGCTTTCCTGAATGCTTGCCTGAAACTAAATATTTACCTCCCAGCCAACTAGGAATATCCTCTCTGACTCCCTAGCTCCAAGAATCCTTGCGATTTCTTGGCCCCCGAGCCCAAAGTTCCCAACAATAGTAGTGACCCTATAAAAGTTCCCCAAAACAATATTTTCTCCCAATTTCCTCCACCTTCTCTTCCCCTTCTTCCATAATTTTCCCCCAAAGAAAAGAAGACCCCCCTCCAAGTCCCCTCCCCTCTTCCTTATCCTCCTCTCTCAAATCCCACCCCCTCATTCAATTCCCCAACTCCCTTATCCCCACATTAATTTCCTCACCTACCATTAAATGATAAAATAGTAAAAAGATCCAAATGTAATTATTTTAATAATTAATTTAATTTAATTTAACTAACTAAGATCAATAAATCAAATTGGGTTGTTACATACACCCACCCTTCAAGAAACTTTGTCCTGAAGTTAGAGTAATCTACAATACAAGGGTAATGACACATGATTCATACATCCACATCAAATAAACAACATCATCAATTTAAAACACTTATACATACTAGTGTACATGTGAAAGGCATTCAGGTGTAGCTAGCACATACAGGACTCACACATGTACTAATGACAATAATTATCACACCTAAAGTAATTCTTGTATGCTTCCAATCTAATCAACAAGACCCTTCATTTCATAAAGGATAGTAAACCATTTAAAATGTTCGCAAAATCCCTCAATTATAATAATTTAGCACAAGCAACATTCACTTAGATAATTGTAGTTCAGTTAAGAAAATATATACATACATATATACATACTTTTCAAAAAGAGGAAATCAAGAAATATACTATTAGGTGAAAACTCCACACACTCTCAACTACTTCTAGTCATCCTTCCTCCCTAACCTACGTCCATAATCCTTCTCTATCCTTCCTCTGCTGGACTATCTCGAGCGTCAACTATATTGACCTAAATCCAAATAGAACCCATAAGAGGAAGTGTCAAATCTCTTGACCAAGCTTCCTTAGTAGGAAACTAGCAGTCATCATCACACGTCTAGGGGAGCGTGAGCTAACATCATCCTCCCATGACTCCAGGTTTCAGAGGATACATGGTGGGAATTTCCTCCACCCCTCCTAATAGAATGAGGGTAAAAACACCCTACCATGGACCATACAGTGGCACTGTGTTGCTGGGTATTTTGTCATTGTATATTCAGTTTCAGGCAATCTCACCACCTGAAAAACCTGCACTTGTCCACATATCATAGCAATGCATTTGAACCAACATAATTTCACATACAAGGATTCATACCATATTGTTTCTCGGTCAATGTTCACGACATCAACCTTTTATTATCATTATCCTTTGGTTATTTCATAGTCCATTGACCCGCAGATTAGTTTATAACACAAACTCATACATATCCATGCATTATCATCATGTAAATGCATTTAATCATATCCTCAATTCGGTATCCATGTACCAACAACTTTAAATGTCAAAATTTTCAAGTTAGAAATAGATTGCATAATATCATTCATAATTCAAATAATAATAATCATTCATAGAATTGACATTCACATAGGTCCATATGTCTTAAAATTTCAATTGTATCATTAATAGTTTCACAGTTAATAGAAAATAAAAGGTGATTAGGCCTTAAGTAATTCTAGCTATCTAAGTCAAAAGGTGGCATTACATACACACAACCTTCGGGAAACATATTCTCGAGGTGGTCAAAAAGTGAGGGATGATCTCGTCGTAAGGTCTATGCATCCTCCCAAGTAGCATATCCTGGGCTATACTTGTCCCACTGGACCTTAACTTGGTCTACCAGACGATTCCTGAGCTGTCGGACCCTACGGTCCAACACGCGTAATGGTTCGACCATGAGGGTTCCCGCGTCCAATATCTGCAATTCCTTACAATTAAATTTATGAGATTCATCTGCAACATAATGACATAAAACAGATACATGAAAAACATTATGAGTTTTATGCAAGTGGGGTGGAAGTAAGAGACGATAGGCAACGGTTCCAATTCTCTCTTGGATTTTGAACGGTCTTATAAATCGAGGTGACAACTTTGTCCCCTTAATACTATACTAATGTTAATCAACATATTATTATTAACCCTTAATATTAATCTTAGCAACATTTTATAATGTATACGCTACTCATGAGGCCCACGTGCCTCTTACTCCCACACACACTCTTCGATAGACTCTAGAAAACCCTCCCTTGCTCCGTCTCTTGGTCATTTTCACGACTTTTCTTGAGGGTTTCAAGTGGAGGCCCAAGAATGAGCATGGATACATGGCCAGGTGCTTGAAGAGAATGACCATGACTCCAAGTCAACCCTTCTCTGCTCAGCTCCTTATGGCCTTTTCAATTGTACAACAACCCTCCATCCTCCTTCTTAAATCTTCCTTAAACTGCATCATTCCTTCAAGGGATGATTGTTCGCTTGGTGCGCTGGTCTTTGAATCAAGTGTGTTAGGTTGGCTATTGCGTTGGGTTTAGGAACTATGAAAGATTTATGCCCCCCCCTTCCTTTGATAGTAGTGCAGCGACCCAATCAGAAGCCTTCTTCTCGAGAGATTTGTGCTTCTTCCTCCGAGGGACCGAGACTAACTCTGCAGGTTTGAATGGGGACCATGAAGGGTTTCTAGCTAAGTATTGGATTCATCAAGGAGACAAAGACTAAGTTATTGTGAGTGGGAATCAAACTTAGACTATAGAATACTGAGTTTCTTGAGAATAGGGATGAGTTTCCCTTAGAAGAGTTCATATTTCTGTGAAGAGGGGCGCACAACCCAGTGGGTGTATTTGCAAAAAAAAGGGGGCCGATTTACCTCTTTCCTGGGTTTTTTCTCAGTGTTGGGCACTAGCTCAAACATTTTTGGCTATATCTATTTTTTTAGGAGGTTGATCTGACTGCTAGAGATGCCGAGCGCTTCTTCTGAGTGGATTTATGGGAGTGGAGAATTAGATCTTTGTTGGGCAAACTATATTTTTACTATGGGAGAATTCTGGGAGTACCATTCCTCACTTGTTGTGCAAGAAAACTCCTGACTGGGCCGCATTATTAATTTCATTAGCTAATATGGGTGCTGGAGGATTATAGTAGCTCGTGGGTTGTCTTATGCCCATGCTAGGTCGAGTTTGATACTACCAATCTGTTGTCTATTTATCTCTCCAACAATTGCACAAACAACCAATTTTCTAGCCTACATTATATTCATATTGCTTGATGTATACTCACAATATACAAGATGCCTTATTATTGTGTGTATCAAGTCATCGTCAGCAATACAAAAAAAACGCCAGGTTTCTTATTACTCATTGTTGTAATATTTAGTAGAAATTGTTCCGTTACAACTGATATAAAATAGTTTATTTTATAGTTGTATTAAATTTCCATTTGGAATTTATCTCAATTATCAGCAGAGGTTAAAAGGGCTTCGAAGCTGCTAAACATGAACATGAATAGGAAGACGTAGCCATAGCCATTGCCTTCGGCTCTTGTGAGCATCCTGCATCAGAAGTGGTTATTGGTAAATTTTTTCATCTTTTCTCCATAAAAAAATCCCCTCTCCCTTGAGCTTGGAAGGAAGCACGTAGTTTTCCAGATGGTGATGGAGGGAAAGAAGGCTTTGGGTTCTAATATTCCCGAGCTCAAATTAGATGCAAAGCAGGCTCAAGAATGGAAAAAACCCAGTCCTTTTATGCAAGTCTTGCCAAAGTGTTGTCAATTGTTGAACTAGGGTAAGTTATGGGTTGATTTTCTCAATGTTTTCATTATCAAAAACATACCGAAGTGGATAACAATGTCAACATTTTTTCTACATTTCATTGTTTATTACATGAATTTCTTGTTTCCATGTTTTCCAATGTTACTATCAGTAGGAATATTTTCAAAATTTATTCTTGGTGTTATGGGACATTGTTTTCATGGTGTAACATACTAACATCTATAAGTTTTTTGAACTATTTTGTGAAGTTTATATCAGCCTATTGAAATATTGAAAATAACACGAGGAAGATTTTGTTAATGTAGAAGATTTCAATTGCAACAAATA
>JASDQU011102049.1:26421-40184 GCA_032191745.1 Picea mariana | reverse complement strand
GTTGGCCACTCAATACCACTCTTCTCCAAATGGAATGCTACACTCCTCCATTCTCACATGTATCCTTCTTCCATTGTACACTCTGGTAATAGAGGAAACGTCCTTGTTCTAATTATTTTTAGAAAAAAGTTGCTAGATCATACCTCTCAATTCCTTCTTCATGCATTCCCATACTTGCACATAGTGATGACTCATCCACTCCATGAGTCACACTTCATCTCATGATATCATTTTCCCTTCTCTTGTAGTAATCTTGTAGCCTTCACTATATTTCTACCTTCAAGGCTATGGAGTCCTTCTCAACTCCTTGTGCATGCAAATGACATACTTCACCTATTGGCTTCATGATTTATGTGAGAATATCTATTAATTTTCCTTTGGAAATCATTCAGACTCTATAGAATTGGAATACTAATATTCATCTACTCTTAATTAAACCGTTTTCAACCTTGCATCACATGCTCTGCAACCCTGCACTTCCCTTTGCAACCCTTTGATGCTTTAGTCAACTGCACAAGCTTGATTTGCTTCCCTGTCCAATGGACCTTGGGATTAATATAGAAAAGACTCGCACAATCCTCATTTGTAGAATCTTATCCTCTCACTAGCAATCCTTTCACATAACACTCTTTGTTGGATTGCTCATATGCTTATTAACAATGCCCTATTATAATCTCAACCACCTTTTCCCATTAATAGGTTGTTTCACTTGAAGTGTGCCTCTAGAATTATGCATAGGAAATATAAATAGTTTCAATACTCTTCCTTACCCAAAAATTACCCCTAGCACTCACCTCTATCGGTTGGGAAAGTTTCTCCAAAATTTGACATTATTTGGAAAATATTCACATTGAGTAATTACAAGATTCATGGAATCCAATTCCACTTTCTCCTACAAATTTATGGAGTAACTCGATGCTCCACTGGATAACTTAGGATTTATATCAGTTTTTCCTTTGGATTAACTTTCCAAATACTATACTCATGCTTTAATATGATTAATGAGCCAAAAGTTATGGCTTCCTGAAATTCCCATTCTACTCAATGGTGTCCTTCAAGTTCACCAGAAACATTCCTTCCGATTTCTTGAAAATTATTTGGCTCAAAATTAAAACATGAATGGATATATGTATTCCCCTATCTAAGATCTTTCCAATGACTACTTTCTTGCTCAATTATGATCACTGAGCAGAAAGTTATAAGCAATTGAATATTGTCAATTACCTATGTTGAAAGATTAATTGTTGAAAGATTGGTTGTCATTGAATTGTTGAAAGATTGTTTGTCATTGATGTAAACCATTGAACATGAAGTTAACAAGTTGCATGTCAAGTTAAAGGAGTTGTACGAAGAAGTTAACAAGTTGCATGGCAGTTGCATGTTAAAGTAACTGTAAATAGAAGTTAACAAGTTGCATGTCAGTAAGTTAACAAGTTTCATTTTAGTTGCATGTGCATAGTTGCATGTCATTAAGTTAACAATTTCCATGTTAGTTGCATGTGATCATGATATCCTCATTAAAACATAGAGAATAGTCAATTGAATATTAGTTATGTGAATACTAATTGGAAAATCTGAGGTAGTGATTTGAAGTCAGCAAAGTTCAGTGAAGGAAGAAGTTTGTAGGAGCCGAGCATATGGAGAAAGAGTTATAGACATAGGTTCTTTGAGTAAATCCGCGGGTTTCAGGAGGAAAAGTGAGGACATCCACAAGCTACAGTGAGGAAAATCGGGGACATCCATGAGCATACAATGTAATAGGTCACAAACCTGTGAAGGAAAATTGTTGAAGATAAGGGATCTAAAACCCAAGTCAACTACAGATTGAAGATATGTCTTCCTATATATGTTAGGGTGTGTATTATGAAGAAATTAGGAACATGTATGTCATAGTGATTCATAAGCATTTGATTTGAAAAACTCTCTTGTGGATATTGGTATGAGGTATGTGTGGTTGCAGTCTTGATGAGATATTGAAATTAGTAGCAAAAACAGAAGTATCAGAAATAGAAGCAACAACAAGTTATCAATTACAGTGAAAAAGGTAGTGACAGATTGGTCTACAGTTATATTTTAGGGTGGTTGGACAGGGAAAGGGAAGGGGGTTGTAGCCTCCTTCTGGTTGGAGCTGGTAAATTAGGGATTTGGAGCTTCCTTTAGGTTGCATCCTGTAAATAGGGGGTTGGAGCCTCCTTCCAGTTGTAGCTAGAGAAATATGAAGTTGGTGCTTCCAATGAATGTACTGTTTGATAAATAAGAAAAAACATTTTGTGGTTTTCTCCCACATTGTGTTTCCATGTAAAATTCCGGTATACTATGTTCATATGTTGTTTATGCGTTGAATTATTGATTTGATGATATATTGAATGTTATTATAGGTTTTATATTGTGATTAAATGTACACATTATGCTCATACTAATTCAACCCCCCTCTAAGTATTCCAACAATCTCCTTTGTGCACCTTCTCCCAAGTGCAAAATAATATTAAAAACCAATTTTAGACACCTACAGAGGTAATTGTTTTAGGGACCATGATCCAGATTGGATCATTAAATTATTTATCATTGATCTCACTACTTTTTGGGTGGAAAAATGGGAGGAATCAACTTGTAGGGCCATTTCAACGGCTGGTCCAAATTTGGAAATTTGGGTCCAAAAAACAGTCAAAAATATTCTAGATCCATTTTGAGGCATCAAACAACCTTTTTTTTGGTCCAAACCTTACTATGATGGAAAATTCTAACTTCTACACATCGATACTTTTCAAACGGGGTAGGTCGTTCGTCAATCAGAGTTCGTATGAGAACGTTATTCCTCCCGCAAGTTGACCTACCATATTGATCACCATGGTGCAAGTCGATACCACATCATCCTCCATTACTTAGACATGTGGACCTAGCCACCTAGTGGATTTTCTAATAATATTCTAGAAGGACCAAAACTTTATCACAATTGAAGGTTGAGGAAGTCAAAAACCTATCCCTAGATGTCTATCAGGCTATGTTAAATACCAGGCCACTAAGAGGAGAAGGGGTTCCATTATTTTTCATTGCATCTTGTTCCATATCTGAGAAAAAAAATCTGAGAGTCGAATTATATGAGAATAACATACGAGGAGAGATTATGTAACAGCCATACATGCCATAGGTCAAAGGAAACTCCACAGAGAGTGCCTCTTTATTTGTACTTACATCATTTATTTACCAGAGAAAAGAGAGTAGAGAAACCTCACTTTACAGTTGTGTTTTCTCCCGTATTGGGTTTCCCAAGTCATATCTTGTGTTTATTTGTGGATGGTGTGAATGTGTTTTAATGCCCTCTAACTTTTCTACATTTTATCTATTTTATCAGTAACTAAATATTCTAGAGATCTAAAGGAAATTAACCTTAATAGTGAAGATTTCAATATTTTATTAGATTTGTTGTGATGAACCATTGGAGTGGAATATCCATGACATTTTATAGATCATATTAGTATCATAGAAGGTTTTTATTCTGGGTATTTGTGGGAATTTGCAGGATCAAAGAGTCAGATTAAGGAGAATTCATAGAAACCCTATCCATGGCAGATGAGTCTATTCATAATAACCCTTGAGATCCAACAGAAGAGATATTTGAGTGGTTGGAAGCACAAGTTGTTGACATTAGTTGCAATACGAACCTCCTCATGGCATATCTAGATAGAAATATCGAACCGTTCCAAGATGATGGAGGCTCTAACTCAAAGAATAGATCGGAGGGGAATTCGGAAGATCAGGAAGAAAAGAAGTCGCAGAAAGAATCTGAAAAATAGTAGTCAATTTTTAGTGTCATGAACCCTTCACGATCCGTATTCAAGATGGAAGGGAAAGTGGACATAAAGCCATATCAAGGTGATATCGATGCATTAAAAATGAATCATTGGTTGCAATAAATAGAATTTTATTTTAGCATTCACCATATACATGAAAAGGAGAATATTTCATTTGTTAGATTGAAGTTAGAGTGACATGCTTTAACTTGGTTGGAAATCCATAAAGAAACACTTATGCTAGAGGGTGATCTTCTAGTAACTGGATGGAAGACCTCAAAACCCTCATCAAGTCCCAATTTTACCCTATTGGGTATGTAGAGGACCAATGTATCTTGTGGCAATACTTGAGGCAGAGGGAGGGGAAGACTCAAGAGTGTACAAGAGTTCACCACTTAGTTAAAAAATATGACCATCATGCTAGGTATCTCTCCCAAGAACCTAGATATAATCCTCAAGTATATAAGGGGTTTACACATTCATCTATGAAATAAGGTTATGCTCTTCAAGACAATCAAATTGGATGAGGCTTGTGTACAAGCATAGTACCTGGAAAGCATAGGCCAAAAGAAGCGACAACCAAGTGGTTCGAAGCAGAAAGAGCACCAGAAAGCTTCCAAGGAGGGGAAGAAGAAATGGAAAGGGGGAAAATATAAGAAGACAACACCCATTGTGCAACATAGTAAATATCCCAACAAACATTGCAATCATTGCAACATTGATGGCCACACCAAGGGAAAATGTTGGAAACTACACCCATAACTGAACCTAAAGAACCGCAAGAAGGAAGGAAAGAAAAAGAAACTTCTAGCCAAAGATTCAATAAATTAGGTTCAAAGTAGCTCGGATGTGGATGACAATATTTTATGCACATCTGTGCAGAAGGAGGTAAATATGAGTAACCTTCATCACAAGGAAGAGAAAGAGATGACCAAGCTCTTCCACATAAATATTTAGGTCAAGAAGACCAAGAAAGATGCTATGTTTGAATCTGGTTCACGGGATAACCTCATAGCAGTGGATCTGGTCATCAATATTGGATTGGAGGTACATAATTATCCTATACCCTATCCATTGGGTTGGGTAAAAAAGGATGTGGAGAAAAAGGTAACAAAACAGTGTAAGATTAAATTTGCTATAAGTGTTGATTTTATTGATGAAGTGGGATTGGATGTAGTATCCCTTGATGTATGTGGATTACTGTTTGGAAGACCTTACATGTATATCAGGGATGCAATATTCATGTGGAGAGCCAAAAAATACCAACTAATCAAGGATGGTAAGTACTACATCATCAATGTGCATAAATGCAAGTCAAAGAGCTCATTGGTAAGTGTCAATCAAACCAAAAAGTTGATTAGTTCTAGTAGAAATTATGTTTTACTTTTCTTAAGAGAAAATCAATTTGATAATGAGTCAATGAGATTGAAGGCATCCATGGAGAGGTGTACTAAAGAGAAGAAACAACAGTTGGAGGAGTTTCTATAGAAATATATAGGAGTGTTCCAAGAGCCTAAAGGGATACCACCCGAGAGGGAAGTGGAGCATGAAACAAATTTGTTTCTAGACTCCCCATTACCGAATATTGGGTTGTATAGACAGTCTATTCTGGAAGAGAATGAAATGAAGAAGCCATTGCAACAATTATTGGAGCAAGGTGCAATTCGACTAAGTACCTCACCTTGTGGGCCACCCATCATAATTGTGCCCGAGAAGGATGGGAATTGGAGAATGTGTATCGATTACATGGCATTGAACAATAGTACACTGAAGAATTGGTACCCCATGCCAAGGATCGATGATCTATTGGACCAGTTGCAGGTTGTTCGTCAATCAAAGTTTATATGAAAAATTTATGCCTCCCACAAGTTGACCTACCATATTGATCACCATGGTGTAAGTGGATACCATGTCAACCTCTATTACTTAGACATGTGGGGATAACCACATAGTGGATTTTCTAAGAACATTCTATAATATCCAAAATCTTATCATAATTGGAGGTTGAGGAAGTCAAAAACCTATCCCTAGATGGCTATTGAGCTATGTTAAATATCGGGCCACTAAGAGGAGAAGTGGTTCCATTCTTTTGCATTGTATCGTGTTTCGTAGATGAGAAAAAACATTTGAGAGTGGAATTATATGAGAATAAAAGAGGAGGATATATTATCTAGCAATCATATGGGCGACATGTCAAAGGAAACTCCACATAGAGTGCCTCTTTATTTGTACTTGCATCATTTCTTTACCATATAAAATAGAGTAGAGAAGCCTCACCTTCTAGCTGTGTTTTCTCCCGTATTTGGTTTCCCAAGTCATATCTTGTGTTTATTTTTGGATGGTGTGAACTTGTTTTATTGTTCTCTAATTTTTCTACATTTTATCTATTTTATCAGTAACTAAATATTTTGTAGATCTAAAGGAAATTAACCTTAATAATAAAGATTTTAGTATTTTATTAGATCTTTTGTGATGAACCGTTCCATTAGAATATCCACAACAGTTTATAGAACATATAGGTATCAGAGTAGGTTTTTCTTTTGGGTATTTGTGGGAAGTTGCAGGATCCAAGAATCATATTAAGGAGAAGTCGCAAAAATCCTAGCCATGGTAGACGAGTCTATTCATAATAACCCTTGAGATCCAACAAAAGAGAGATTTGAGTGGCTGGAAGAACAATTTGTCAACAACGGTCACAATATGAACCTCCTCATGGTGGATCTAATTCATAGAATAGATTAGAGGGTAAATATGAAGATCATGAAGAAGAGGAGTCGTGAAAAGAATATAAAAAGAGAAGTTGAGTTCGAATGTCATTAACCCTTCAAAATCCCTATTCAAGATTAAAATTGAATCATTGGCTACAACAAATAGAATTTTATTTTAGCATTCACCATATGGATGAAGAGTAACAAATTCCATTTGCTAGATTGAATTTAGAGGGCCATTCTTTAACCTGGTGGGAAATCCATATAGAAAAACTTATGTTGGAGGGTGAACCACTAGTAACTATATGGGAGGACTTCAAAACCCTCATCAAGTTCCAATTCTACCCTATCAGGTACGTAGAGGACCAATGGATCTGATGGAACTACTTCAGGCAAAGTCAGGGGAAGAGTGTACAGGAGCACACCACTGAGTTCAAAAAGATGGCCATCATGTTGGGTATATTTCCCAAGAACCCATATGTACTCCTCAAGTATCTGGGAGGTTTAAAAATTCATCTATGAAAGAAGGTGATTATCTTCAATCAAAGGATAATGGATGAGGCTTGTGTACATGCTCAGTACCTAGAAAACATAGGCCAAAAGAAGGGGCAGCCAAGTGGTTTGAAGTAGAAAGATCACCAGGAAGCTTCTGAGGGGAAGAAGAAGTGGAAAGGGAAAAAATATAAGAATATGGAAGCCACTACGCAACATAGTAAATATCCCCATAACCATTGCAATCATTGAAACACTGATGGTCACACTGAGGAAAGATGTTGGAAACTACATCCAGAGCTGAACCCAAACAACTGCAAGAAGGAAGGAAAGAAAATGAATCTTCTAGCCAAAGATTCAATAAATTAGGTTGAAAGTAGCTCAGATGTGGATGCCATGATTCCATGTACATATGTGCAAAAGGAGTTAAATCTAAGTATCCTTCATCACTAGGAAGAGAAGGAGATGAACAAGATCTTCCACATCAAAATTTAGGTTAATAAGACCACAATAGATGCTATGTTTGACTCTAGTTCACAATATAATCCCATAGAAGTGGATTTGGTCAACAAGATTAGATTGGAGGTTCAAATCATCATATCCCCTATCCATTGGGTTGGGTAAACAAGGATTCAAAGATAAAGGTAACAAAACAATGTAAGATTGAATTTTCTATAAGTGTTGATTTTATTAATGAAGTGGAATTGGATGCAGTACCCCTTGATGTATATTAATTAGTGTTTGGATACCCTTACATGTATATTAGGGATGCAATATTCATGCGGAGATCCAACCAATACTGACTAATCAAGGATTGAAAGTCCTACATCATCAATGCGCATAAAGGCAAGTCAAAGATCTCACTTATAAGTTCCAATCAAGCCAAGAAGTTTATTAGTTCTAATAATAAATATGCTTTACTTTTCTTAAGATAAAATCAGTCTGATGATGAGTCAGTGAGAGTGAAGGCATCCCTGGAGGGGTGTACTAAAGAGAAGAAACAACAGTTGGAGGATTTTCTACAAGAATAAAGAGGACTATTCTAGGAGCCTAAACAACTACCACCTAAGAGAGAAGTGGAGCACGAAATAAAATTATTTCCAGACTCCCCATTACCGAATATTGGGTTGTATATATAGTCCATTCTAGAATAAAATGAAGTGAATAATCGGTTGCAATAGTGGTTGGGGCAGTGTGTAATTTGACCAAGTACCTTACCTTGTGGTTCACCCATCATAATTTCTCCCAAGAAGGATGGGACTTGGAGAATGTGTATCGACTACATGGAATTGAAAAATATTACATTGAAGAATCGATACCCCCTTCCAAGGATCGATGATCTATTGGACTAGTTGTAGCATGCCAAGTACTTCACCAAGATGGATTTGAAATTAGGATATCACTAGGTATGATTCAAAGAAGAAGACACCTAGAAGACTTCCTTCAAGACAAGGAAAGGTTTGTCTGAGTGGTTGGTTATGCCATTCGGTTTATTCAATGCATTGACTACATTTATGAGACTAATGAATGATGTTTTGCTCCCTTATCTAGATTCATTTTTTATTGTATATTTGGATGATATATTGGTTTATATTTCTATTTTGGAGGAGAATATGTCACATATTATGCAGGTATTAGAGACTCTGAAAAAGCACCAACTGCTAGAAAATCTCAAGAAATGCGAGTTTTCTTAGCAATGTTTAGTGTATTTTGGGTATGTGATCGGTGGAGGGAAGCTCAAGGTAGATCCCGCAAAGATGGAGGCCATCATGAAATGGTCAATTCCTACAAATTTCATTGAAGTTAGGATATTTTGGGGTGACACAATACTTGCGGAAGCTCATAGATTCATTTTCAGTGGTAGTTGCACCAATCCATGTTATAACAACTAGTGGTAAGATTTTCCAGTGGGGGAAGAATCAACATAAGGTCTTTGATGAGATAAGAAGAAAGATCAATCAAGCATCAATGAGCACACTACTAAACTAGAAAAATCCTTTCTAAGTGGAGACATATGAAAGTGGGTATGCCATGGGAGTAGTACTGATGCAGGGAGGAAGGCATGTATGCTATCATTTTGAAGTATTTCATGGGGAAGTTCTCAACTACCCTACCTACGACAAGGAGCTCTATGCTTTGGTACAAGATT
This sequence comes from Picea mariana, assembly GCA_032191745.1. Lineage (NCBI taxonomy): Eukaryota > Viridiplantae > Streptophyta > Pinopsida > Pinales > Pinaceae > Picea > Picea mariana. The sequence goes on along the minus strand of JASDQU011102049.1, from coordinate 31,044 downwards.
TCAGAAAGTGGAAACACTATCTAATGGGAATATACCATCATCCACATAGATAACCAACCACTACAATATTTGCAGGCCTAGACTAAGCTACAACAAACTAGACATTACAAGTGGATGGGGTTTTTAAAACAATTTCATTTGGTCATAAAGTATAAGAAGGGTAGCATAAATAAGTTAGAAGATATTATTTAATGGCCACCCACATCTAAGATTATATCTTTGGGAACTCTAATTCACATGGAGCCTTTTACCCATGATGCATACAAAGAGGAATACATAGAACATGACTTCAAGGAGGTGTTTCAGTAGCTACAAGGCCTAATTCATATAGAAGAATGTGATGGAAAGGATGACTATCATTTCAAAAATGGTTTACTCTACAATATCAATAAGATCTGTGTTCTTAAAGGTGAATGATTGCATTTTATCAGAGAGGCTCACACCTCCAAGGTTGTAGGACAGTTTGGTATTGGGAAGATAGGTTCCAAGTTACAGAGATATGTGTATTGGCCTAGAATGAAATAAGATGTAGCAAAATATATTATAGGATGTATACTTTATTGTACCAGCAAGCCTAGCAATAGGAGGCAAGGTCTATACCATCCCTTACCTAGACCCACTTGACGATGGGAAATAATTTCCATGAATTTTCTAGGAGGTTTACCAACAACCAGGAAGGGACATGACTATCTATTTGTGGTAGTTTATAGGTTCAAAAGAATGTGCATTCTCATGCCTTGTAAAAATACCATCCTTGGAAAATAAGCTCTTTGAATAGGTCTAAGCGCACTTTGGGATACCAAGGAGAGTCATCTCAGATAGGGATACCATATTTCTCAGTGCATTTTGGACTACGTTGTGGGATAAGATGGACACTAAGTTGAAGAGGTCTACAACATTCCATCCATAGGTAGATGGGAAGACATAATTAGTCAACAGTATTTGGTGTAGCTTTTGAGGGGTTAAAATTAGAATCATCTGAAGACCTCGGATGAAAATTTGATCTATATATAGAACTCTTATAATAGAGTAGTCCACACTTCTACTGGTAAGTCCCCTTTTGAAACTTTCTTTAGGTATTTTCCATATTCACCCTTAGATGTTGTATATAGAAAGAACGGAGGAGTGAGGGAGGAACCCACAAAAGATGCACTAAATAAAGAAAAAATTTGTTGATAAGGTCAGGAAAATTCATTTGCAAGTACAAGAGACACTAAAAAATTCAGAACAAAAGTACAAGGCTTTACATGACCAACAAAAAATAGAGAAAGCATTTAAAGTGGGAGATAGAGTATGGTTACAACTGAATAAGGAAAGATAATAGGGTCCTGGTAAGAAGATCAAGGATTTGTGGTATGGTCCTTTTTAGGCATTGGAAAAGGTGGGAGATAATTCCTACAAACTCAGTATACCCCCATACATGCACATTTACTCAGTAGTGAATGTTGAGAATTTCAAACTCTATGAGACCTCCATGTTGGATCAAGAGGAGGAGAAAGTCCTACCTTCCAAAGAGGATTTAGTGAAATATGATCAAGAATATTTGGAATAAGAAACAATTTCACAGAAGCAATGTAGAACTAAAAGACAGGGGCAACATGACCTTTGGCAAATTGAGTTCAAAGGAAAATTTATAGGAAAATGAAAGTGGTAATCCATGGAGACGATAGAGGAAAAATTTCCTCACCTCATTTAGTAAATAATTTGGGGACAAAAATCCTCACTAAATGGGGAGGTATGATCCGGATTGGATCATTCTATTATTTATCATCTATTATTATAACCCTAATTTGCACCAGACATGCTTACCTGGCATCAGGCCATCTCAGATTCCTTCTTTGCCAAAACACTGCTGAACAACTCTTTAAAAAACCTCTTTTATAAAGGCCCACACATCCTACTCCATTCCTGCACGCATGACACGCTAGCTGACCTCAAACAGCCCGCGTGTACCTATAAAAGCATGAAAAAAGAAAAGTTGCTGACAGAACACACAGCTTTGGGTGAGTTAACTGAAACTCTTGGCCATGCATGGCCGAGGATTCATCCAAATACCTAGATTCTTCTAGCCTATAAAAGAAGGGTTAGGGTTCCCATTTGGAAAAGGAGAATAATAGTAAAGAAACTCTACCCAATTGCACATTCCAATTGTCCCAACCCTTTATCCATCCTTGCGCAAAGAGAGATACAGAGCAAAGAAGTTGGAGGACATTTGAAGAGGAGCCCAGGATCACGTTCACAGAGCGGTGGCTAGTCTCGACATTGTAAGTTGATTCATTAAAGTTAACAATAAAGAAACGATTTTCTAGTCCCACTATATGAGTTCTTCATAGTTTAATGAATATATGTTTGAATCTCTAACCCATTAATTTGTAGAAAAAATGCATGTAGAGTTTGTTTCTTGTTTTGTACGCAGGTCAGTCTTGGGAGGATAGCTGCTAACAAGTGATCAAGTGTGAAGGATCGACATTGAACATCTGGAACAAGGTATGTTCGTTTAACCATGTATTTGCTTAAAAGAAATGGGGATTAGGTCTGAGACGAAAATAGAAAGTATGATTCTTTCGGTCTTATCTGCATGCATAATATAACCCTAAATGCTAGTCTGTAGGGGGATTTCCCACCACAACAGAATTGGCAACCATACTGGGGAAATCTCTAGGGTTCCTGGGAATATTTTTGGGTTTTTTTAAAAGACTGGTTTTCTTTCCTGTTTTTTGAAGTTTTTGCAAAGTCTGAGCTAACAAAGATTTTGGTCTTCCATACCAGCTATCTCTGTTTCTTTGCTTGACTGTATTTTTTTGAGACCCACAGAGGTACACACGGCCTGCATAATGTCTATACGCGTGTACCCATGCCTACTTTCTTACAGCCCACATGTAAACGCTAGCTGAAGAAGTAACAGTAGTGAGTATGATTCCATAAAAATTTTGAGGCAATCATCCTCTTCCCTGTCAGAATCAGTCATTCTCAGGGGTTTTCTGGAACTCTTTCTAGTCTTGGTTATTTGCAGTCTATAGCTTAGGGTTCACCTTAGATTGCTTTGTTCTATGAATTTTTTCCTTACATTGTTTTCTTTTTTCTGTTAAAGAAAGTGTCTAAGCCTTCAAGAGATCCTGGTTCTCAGTATCAGTGGTCTCTTCCTGGTTTGGATTGTCTATTTTTATTTGTTTCAGAATTTTAGAGATACACACTGCCTGTATAAGGCCAACACACGTGTACACGCCCTCTGACTCTACACAACTCGTGTGCACACACTTTCTGTTGAATTGTCAGTAGTGTGCTTGTGAAGGATAGTTTTTGTTGAGGGTGAGGCAGTCATCCTTTACCTTGACAAGAGTTATACCTCTCAGGTTTTTTGAATCTCTATCCTAGCAGTCAGTAGCTTAGGTTTGATCTCCTCCATAGCTTTCTTTTTTCATTTAAAAGTTTTCATCAAAATTTTCTTTAAGGTTTTTAGACAAGTGTGAGAGTCCTTTTTTGAGTTGCTAGTGTGTGATTTCTTGAAGTGATTCTTTGTGATCTGCGATTAGGCCATAACTTTTTCTTGGTTTTTGACTTGTTGATATTTTTCCTTTTTGCTTTGTGAGCATTCAAATAAAAAAAAAAATATTTCATTTCTTTGTTTGGTTGAAAAGTGTTGTTTTGCATTAGTAAACAGGGAAAAGTCTTTTATTTCATAAGTTCTTAATAGTTTGCTGAGATCGTAAGTAGCTCTTAGTCGAGTGAAATCCTACTTTAAGTTTGTTGCTCAAAAGATCTTAGAATTTTTTTTAAAAAATTTGAAAAGTTGTTGAAAATTTGCGTTAAGTGAAGGTTTTTGTTTCTAGCTTTCTGTTCATTTTTACTTTCATCTTTCAAAAATCACTAGTTTCACTTTCATACCCTTTGACATAAGACAAGACATAAAATTAATGCTAAATCTAAAATTCATTAGACTTTTATGTTTGTAGGGTTAACCAACTAGTTCAGGATTAGGGCCTTGGATTAAGTTGGAGAGGAAACTCTTCAAGGCCATTAAAATCGAACATTGGAGTCTGAGTTAGGGAGTGTCCAAGTTCAGTATTGTGAAATTTATCCGGGACCCCCCTCTAACAAAGGGCATAAACACGAGGTTGCATGCGGAAAGGTAGTGGAGATAACCCCTCCAAAGTCGGACCAATCATAGTGGAGAACACATATAGAGGGCTTGTCTTGGGATTCCATTGATTGCATTTGACACAGAGATTCATGGGTCTTGAATCCGTTCAAGGTCCTCAATTGTCTTCCAGACCAATTTCTCTCGATACCCTGCTCATAGTGGTCTTCCCAACTTTCGACTATACCCGCCTGGTGACTGTTCGTGCACTTGCAACCTAGTGGCCTATCTTTTTTAGGGACATACATAAGTGATTGCGGGGGTATACCACGGTAACTAGGACAGACATTGGGCCACGCTTTGCATAGTATACCCAGAGGGTGATTCCATGTTCGAGTTGCACTTGCACCGGTAAGTTTCTCTAGTGTTGGTTGTTGTAACTGTTCTTCCAATTAATTTAGTGTTTGCCTGTCTTATCTTATAGGGACTTTTTTAGTGTGTGTTGTTTTTGAACGACTAGAATTCCCTAGAGTGTCTTTGATCTT
>JASDQU011102049.1:5820-16069 GCA_032191745.1 Picea mariana | reverse complement strand
AGTTCGAGGGTAGCACCCCCCAAAGAGAAATTTTTGGGGATTTTTCCTTGTAAAATGTTGTAATTTCATAGTCAATTTGCACCATTCATTATAAGGTTGTAGATCTAACGATAGAAGTTATGTTAGTTTTTTCTTTTCCTAGAAGAAAACCCTCTTTTATTAGGTAATTGTATTGTGGTTGTGCATGTGAGTGAATATTGTATTATGAGAGAAAACACTCTGAGAGAAATAAGAGGAATTTACAATGGGTATGTTGTAGGTTGTATCCCTTTATTTTCTGGATAATAAAAAAGGAAGTACCTGACAATTCTCTGGTGTATATAGCCCACACTGGGTGAACCACATATATATGTGTCTCTATTGTAGTATGTATCTTCTATGTTTTATTTCCACATCTATTTTTATTTTATTGCTCTGCGATCCTATTTTTCTAACAATTGGTATTAGAGTGAAATGTAACTCGTAGGAAAACATGGTTTCTGGTTCGAGTGGGAGCAATGGAAGCAGATGAAAAGTTTAGAGTAAAGAAATTTAATGGAAAAAAATACCATTTATAGAAGATGTAGGTGGAATATTATTTATATCAGAAGGATATTTACCTATCGTTGGGAGGAAAATCAAAACAACCACCAAGTATGAAGGACAAAGAATGGGAGGTCCTTGACGTAAAGGCACTAGGAACGATACAATTGTGTCTAGTAGCATCAATGGATTTCAATATTTTGAAAGAAAAGACAATGGAATATCTAATGGGGGAATTGGCTAAACTATATGAAAAACCCTCGGCATCCAAAAAGGTATTTCTAATGAAGCGATTATTTAATATGAAGATGTCAGAAGGTGGGTATGTTTTCGACCATTTAAATGAATTCAATACAGTTACTAATCAGCTAAGTTTTGTAGGAGTGAAATTTGACAAAGAAGTTAGGGCCATTATAATACTATGCTCATTGCTAGAAAGATGGAATGACTTGGTCATGGATGCAAGTAAGTCTATCTCTAGTTCAAACACTCTGAAATTTGATGATGTTGTTGGTGTTATCCTTAGTGAGGAAATGCAATGGAAAATTACAAGTGAGACATTAGGTAATGCGTTGACCATGGAGAATAGGGGAAGATAAAAGGAAAGAGGAAAGATCTTAGGGAACCACGAGAATTCTAGGAAGTGCAGATCCAAATCCAAAATAGGAAAGATAGAATGCTAGAATTGTGGGAAGAAAGGACATATGAAGAAAGACTGCAGAGCTCCAAAGAAACAAAGAGATGGATAACAGGAAAAAAATCAAGAAGAAAATGTAGTAGGTGATGTGTTAGAAGATGCTTTGATTATTTCTTTAGATAATATTACTGAGTCTTGGGTAGAGGATTCATGGGCTTCATTTCATGCCACACCCGATAGGAAATATTTTCAAAATTATGTTCAAGGTGATTTTGGAAAAGTTTATTTGGGTGATGATGAGCCATGTGTTATGGGACTTATCGGTAAATGCGGACATAAACATATATCCCTAGATTCACCTAGATATAGAACAGAACATAACATAACATGATGCTTTCCCTAATCTCTAGTCATTGAGTTTTCTATCTAACAAGGGATAGGCAACATGCCGTTTAAATATCGCTTGTCTTTGTCATTGTCGTCCTAGATCCACTCCAGTGCTCCTGTGATGTTGGATCTGCAAGGGAACACAAGTCAACCAAAGTGAAATAAATATAGCATACCCAAAGAGAACCTATGTATGTGATCAAGGAATCATACAATAAAACGAGATAAGTTTTATGGGAAAGAAACATATCACTGTATTATATAATAATGAAAGTGGAGATTAAAACCAAAGACTTGATGTTCCAAGGTCCCCTTTCGATGACCCTTTTCTCCAACACACATACTTGCTTCAGTCTTGAATGAAGAAGATCCACAATGACTTGATGAACTGAAATGAGGCTCTCAAGAATGATCCGATGCAGAATTCTCCATACAATCTTAGCCAATTCAACCTTCATTAACCTTAGCCTTTTCCATGAGAAATACCTCTTTATATAGGGGAAAGAGAGATGGTTAAATATATTAGGATGATCCCATCAAATTAGAGAAGTGAGTAGGATCCCAACCATATGTATGCCACCTTATCTTCTAGAACTTTCATGAAGGTCGACCTTTTCTTATCCTTTTGACATCGTCGCACCCTAGATGTAGAGCAGCCTGCAGAGACATCACGAACCATTTTTAGGGAAGAGTGCGACGATCATGCATTGTCACATCTTTCTTATGGTGCAGCCTACGATGACCTTCCTTAATAGGGTTTTTCAGAAGAGAAAGTCATAAACTCTTCTCATGAAGAAAGGCTCTTTTTGGGAACATGAACACATGTTGTCAATAGATCACTAAGATGACCAAAATAATGTGTAACAAAATTCCCCCCAAAGTATGAGGCTGGAACTCATGATAGCTGAAATACTTTGTAGAATGTGTGTGTCGGGAAAGAGTGCATCAGTCGGGAACCTAAAAACAGTCAATCATCAACATAATAATATACCATTGTCTGAGGTAGGCATTCCCATACTCACATTACAAAGTGTCAAATGAGTCATGGCCACTAAAAATACACCATGGATCCATGTCAATGTGAAACCAACATAGCCACCCAAAATACACTGTGTATCTATGTGCTAAAATGACTCAAATTTAGACATAGCCATGAGACATACAAAGTGGATCTATGGATCTATGTTCCAATACAAATCATAAAGAAAAATTTGCAACCTAGAGGAGAATGATATGACCCAGGGTCTTCATTTTTTGTCATCCCTAAGTACGAATCTAACCATGTGAATATAGGTGTCGAAGTCGAACATGGTAGAAACCGCTTGATTATCGGTCAATGATGAGAACCGTTAACAAGTGCGAGAGAAATAACCATTGATGTCAATGAATCCCAAGGTACCCCAGTACAATCTAATGAGTGTGAATAAAGGAGTTGAAGTCAAACACTCGAGATAATCTTCCAATCAGGGGCCAATGATGTGAACCCACTATTGAATGCGAAGAAACCTGCCATTGAGGCATGCAGGATCTAAGGAAATAAATGATTTCTAAGTCTTGTTCCTGGATAATGAGCTGAGGTTGATAGGAAAAGACTCGTCACACGAGGGCCTTGATGTATCCCCCATCAATGACATGAAATAAGTAACATATTTGAGATAGATCAGAGTATGAAGTGATTCGAAACAGACACAAGGAAGGCCGACATGGTAGAAAATTTATAAATGCAGATGCACGACTCAATAGGATGCTTATTAAGGTTGGAATTATCTTGAACATATCAATGACACAACAATGGTCTTGGCAACATTGACTCAAGGAGGACCCAACATATGGACATGTGGATGGCCGAACGAGGGAAAAATGGATTTCCCAAACCAAATTTAATGATGAAGGGGGGTGTCATTCTCAAGAGTGACTATTACTTCGACTAACACGGATAGAGTGACACATTTCTTTCCCAAAATTTCCCCCACCATTTATGGCGAGTACCTCTTTATTTTTACACAAGATTGAGGAGGATAACATATGCTTGTTGATGTAAGCTCATCCTTTAGATCAGTCCCTCGGAGTATGTTTAATGAACCCTAAGAAGGAGTGGTTTGGTCCCATATAGGTCTTTCAATATTTGTTTAACAAGTCCAAAGAGAGAAAATCAGGGGTTTTTCATGTTTAGAGAGTCTGAAAAATACTTAAAGAGAACTCCACAAGTTCCTTTTTCGTAAACTAATCCAATGAGACCGAAAAAGTGATAACCTACCTCTCATCAAATGTTTTCTTCAAATACTTTTATGAGCATGAAAAGAACAAGGTCACTCGACGATCTTTTCGTTTTTATGGAGTGTGAAAAGAGCTTAAAGGATACTCCATAGGTTTCATTTTTTGTGTTACCATTATGAGTATGAAAAAGTGACAAAAGTATACTCGGCTATGTTCTCATTGATTTACAAGCACGAGCATGAGAAAAAACTAAGCTGAGAGTTTTTCTTGAAAACCTCTAAAAGGATCTGTACACATGACAAATGTATAAAAGAAAACCCAAAATATGTATCCTTGCTCAATATTCCACTCCTAGATTTTTCACCTGCAAAAAATCAAACACTTGCAATGTCATTAGAACTTTAGGGCTTAGGTGAAATACATAAAATAATATATAAAATATAAATGGAAAAGTAAAAAGTGAATAAATATGGGTAAAAACTTCATTTTTACCATTGCATTGTTACTCCACCAAAAATTTGTTCCAAAACCCCCATTTTACCTCAAACTTCCACTACGGACTGTGGGAGGAACAATTGATCATTTGACAAACGGTCTCCGCTGAACATGTAATTTTCATATCTTTCAACTTTTCATGGATCAATTTTTTCTTTTCATTGGTTAGAAATGTCTTTTTGAGTTAATTTTTCAAGGGTACCCGTGCGTGGAGGTCATCGCAGGTGCCCTATATTGTGCCCTGCGATGACCCAGGGTCATCACAGTCGTCCTTAAGGATAGACTACAATGTCTCCGCACTGTACAGGTCTCCTAGACTGCAACATGCACAATTCAAAAAATGTTTTTAGATGTATTTTCCAATAAAAAGTTTCCAGGGAAAAGATGAAGGTGCTAATCCCTCTTTTATGTTCCATTTCAGGTTTTCTATGGTAAGGATGTTGGAATGGTGAGAGAGAGAGCATGAGGACGAAGATTAATTTGTTGAGAATGACCCAGGAATGGTAAATTCCCTCTGTCAATTTGGACTGCTAAAATTATTCAAGGTCCAGGGCATGAGGGCCCAGTTGAGGTTGTTCGAATACTTAGTTCACATGTGGGATGTGGACCAGTAGGTATTCCATGTGGGGACTCATATACTTGAGATAGATATCGAGGATATATACTTCTTGACTAGGTTGTCTCGTCATGGGGCTTGAGTTACATTGACAAGTAGCAGAGGAGATGGCGAACCTATGATCCACTATATCAACGCACATTGTGTTCTCGATAATCAAAAGCATAGCAGAAAAGTCGCTATAACAGATGTTCATGACTTACCTTTACAGACTATCCTCTACACCATCGCATGCATGGCAGGGAGTGAAGCTCCCCATATGGCTCTTCATAGGGATTTCCAGTATGCGTTGGAATGCATGGAGCCCCGAGTTTTCAACTGGAGTGACGAGGTTATCAGAAGCATGAAAAACTAGTTTACCAAGTGCAGGAGAGGTGACATGAAACAGTTCGGATATAGGTCGATTTTAGTGTCCTTCTTCCGGGAGAGGGTTCCAAACTTGCACCTATAGGTAGAGTGGGGCATACCTTCTCCACATGATCCAAAAATGAAGAGGTGAGTTGACCTCATGGCACGACATGTGATGGGTCTTATTGCCAGGTACAATGAAGTTTTATTTGATTGGTTGAGGCCCCAGATGCTTATGGTAGAAAACTACGCATATGACAACTTAGACTTCCGAGGTGACCCAGACTTGGTTCTTCCTAAAGGTTCTCAATGGGGGAACATAGGTAAGAAGTATGTTTTGTTTTTATAATGTTTTTGTAATTTTAATATGAAACTTTTTTATGTTCTTTATCTGATGAATAATCAAAAATCTCTTTGATGATGTAGACATGGGACCTCATTGACCTCTAGGTTCATCCCCCATCCAGAGGTGAGGGGAGAGAGTCGAGGTAGTAGAATTAGCCACTGCTAACTACGAGGCTATAGAGAAAAACTTGGAGGGGCTGACGATGGACGTCCCAGATGCCTCTATTGATGATATCCTAAGGCGTTATCAGTACCACACAATGGGAGTATCTACTTCTATCGGTCGACTGCTCCGTAGAGTAGCATGGGCAGTCGCATGTTATCATGAGAAACATTCTTGATGCTATATTTGTGTATGAAGCCATGTGCTTCATATTTTTGATATTTTGGTCTTCGGACAAAAACACTTTTTGTAAAACTTTTATCATTATATATATATATATATGAGGCTTATATCGTCTTACTTGTTGTATATACAAAGTTTGATTGGATATTATAAATTTCTCAAATGTATGTCTAACACATAATTAGCCAATGCATTTGTTAATTTATTTAGACATCTAGGAATGTGTTGATATTCAATGTGATCAAAATGACGTTCCAAGAGGCAAATTCATAAATATACCCTTAATAACGTAGGAATTCGAATGGAGTAGACATTACTCAATTGTAGAACTAATAATTGAGAATCGAGTCGTATAATAAGATGACATATCCCAAGAGGCACAATGTTAGTCAATAATTCGATGACTGCACTGTATTTTGTGATATTGTTAGTTGAAGGACCAAGGAAAACACCATGTAGACCAATCAATTCATCTGTAGGTGCATAGATTTCCCAAGAAACCGATGCTAAGTTCTGAGTGTTGCAACTAGCGACATCAGCAAAGCCAATATAGGGTAGTGAAGACACCGACATATGGAAACCAAGAAAAATGCAAGGTAAGTAGCTTAAGGTCAAAACCAAACAACGAAAAATCATAGAAGATTATGATACACTAAAAGTACAAGCACTCATGCAAAAATGACTTAAGCATAGTAATTCTTTAAGTAAATCCCATTTTGTGGCTCACTCAAAGGGATTCCATCATAATCGACTAGCTCATAAGATCCCTTCTCCAACACACATTTGATAATGTAAGGACCTCGCCACATGGCCTCAAATTTACTAGCCCCTAGCAAATCATGATCCTGCTCGTAAAGGAGAACAAGATCACCTTCAAAAAAAACACGTGGCTTGACATGCTTGTCATATTGGGCTTTGACATGTTTCTTCTGAGTTTCAATAACTAGGGTGGCATCGCGATAGGTTTCATATAATTGTATTAGATACAAAATACGTTCTTCTTCGATAGAGATATTGGGGAGAAGTTCAACGACCAATTTCAAATATGGTATATCACATTCAATTGACAAGATAGCCTCAATACCATAAGCTAGTTGGAAAGGAGTAAATCTCGTGGCAGACTTGACAGATTTCCGATAGGCCCATAATGTTGAGAAAAACATCGTGTGTCAAGTTGTCTTATGAATTCCTATCATCCATCGAAACATAGAAACGAGAAATTTGTTGATTTCTTCAACCTGGCCATTGGCCTGCAGGTAATAGGGGGGCCTGCAGGTAATGGATACCATGATCGATAACGATATCTTGAGGGATAACAAACTGAATAATGATATGATTGAATATGAACAATGCTACAGTTCTCTCGGTGTTATCAAATGTAGGCATTTCTTAGGCCCATTTAGTAAAGTAATCCATAGCTACGATGATGTATCCATGCCCCTTGGACGATTGAGGGTTACATGTCATGAAGTCAATGTCCCATTTGTCAAATGGACCAATGGAAACTATAGGATGTAAGGGAGAAGGATGAGATCTTATCTTATTATGATAAGTTTGGCAAGAATGGCATTTTTGAACAATAGTGATGCAATCTTTAAACAAAGAAGGCCATAAATAACCCACTCATAAGATCTTTTGGGCAGTGGCATACCTATACATATGACCACCACATGATTTGGAGTGACATTCATTCAAAGATTTCTCAGTTTCATCATAAGTGAGACATCGTCGAAAAATGGAATCAACACTGCGGCGGTAAATATTATCACCAATAATGATATATTGGCAGGCTTGATATCGTATACGACGACGGTCTGTACTAGATAGATCGGTATAAAAAGTTTGAGACTAGAGATATATAATGATATCTCTATACCATACGTCATCAAAATTGATAAAAAATAGGGATTCTTGAGGTAAGTAATCCTCTACCACATTTTTTGTCTCAGTGGAGGGAAGGTCACATATCAGTTCAGTGAAAACCAAATATTTCTTGGACTTAGCATGTTCAAACTCTAAGTCAAACTCTTGGAGAATAACTATCCACTTGGATTACTTGCACCCTAGAAATTTTTGGGTGAGGATATGTTGCATAGGGTTACAATCGAAAATAACAGTGGTCATGCGTAATAGGATATAATGACGAAAATTTTGGACAACTTGAACGACTGCCAAGGCCAATTTCTCCACATGTAGGTATTTGGTTTCAATGGTCGTAAGACTCCGACTCAAATAGTATATCACGTGTTCATCATGTGAAACATCCTCTTGGACTAAGACCACGACAATGGTAGAGTCCGAAGCAACTAAGTAGAGGAAGTAATCCCAACTATAGTCAGGGGGGGGAAATAATGGTGTATAGGTTAAGGCAAGTTTCAAAACTTCAAAGGATTTGTTTGCAGTGTCATCCCATACAAACTTGTAACCTTTCTTGAGCAGCCGAGTGAATCCTTTCATCAGTTCAACATAATTGGGGATGAAACAACGTAAAAAGTTTTCCTTCCCTTGCAAACTTTGGAGCTGGCATAAAGTGGAAGGAGGAGGTAGATTAAGGACAGCCTCAAAATTCAAGGGGTATACTCGAATCCTGTGTATCGACATAATAAAACAAAGTAATCAGTAGGATTCCACACAAAAAATGCATTTGTGCGGATTTAAGCGGATAGGATAATAACGACAAGGTATGAAAATGGCCCTCAAATGCATCGGGTGATCTTGGCGACACATGGAATGCACTGGCAGATCATCAATATAAGGTTGCATGATGTGCTTAATATCATGGAAAGCATAAGACATAGCATGCTGAAAATTCACTCCAGCACTCTTGAGACCAAAGGGTAATTTACTATAGGCAAAGATTCCCCAAGGGAAAATAAAAGCAGTCTTGTGTTGGTCCGCGGGTAAATTATTAATTGGATTATATCTAGAGAAACCATCCATTAAAGAGAAGATTTCACTGCTAGTGTAGTCGTCGACAATCTGGTCAATGAAAGGGGTTGGGTAATTGTCCTTAGGACAAGCCTTATCTATGAACCTATTATATACATAGACGCGGATGGTACCTTGTTTCTTATTCACCGGAACTAGATTGGATACCCAATCAGTCAAAGCCACGGGATAAATAAAGCCATCTTTAAGAAGTTTTTCAACTTCAAGCTTGATAGAAGCAACTTTGCGTGGTTGCACTGGGAAAAGTATTTTTCGAATGGGTTTAGCATCTGGGTATGTCTTAATTTCATGTACAATGATATCAGGATCAATACCTGGCATCTCTTCGTAACTCCAAGAAAAACATCACAGAATTATTGGAAAAGGGTTTTATACTCGTGGACCTCATCAGTAGAATAGGAGGCTCCAATATGAACATTCTCCATGACTCCAAGTTTAATTGATATGTCGAGAGGGATGGTAGGTGAAATGTTGCTCAAGTTACGTTTGTACAAAACATCATGTGATGACTCAGTAACTAAGGAAATAACCACAACAGTTGACGAAGTCGAAATCCATTGGTAACTCTCTATGGTGTCACATTCTAGAAAGTGAATGGAGTGATGATGCCCATCACCCTAGGGAGTGTCTTCCATAGACATAACTGATATGATCATCTCATCAGTAGGAAATATCATGTGAAATGGATCCAAAGATGAATCACAGAGATAAGGAGAGGAGGGGGTTGTCGATTTAATTAGCTTGGTAAGTGGATTCGACTGGACTTAAAGGCATCTTTTCACCATAATGAGGGTAATAACTAGGGCTAGGTATTACCCATGGGTCATATGATGCAGGGGTTTCACGAATAGTGGTGGATATCATGTTAATGGAGGCAACAAAAGGAGGGAGAATATCGGGTGGTGGGATTGGAAAAGTAGACATCAACATCGAATCTTTCAAAATACCCACTCTGACATTCTCATAACCAGGGGGTGTCTTTGAGATGAAAGGAACATTGCTATTATGGGAATCATAATTTAAAAAGGCCATCTAGTCAATAGTAGCAACCTTTACTTGGTGTGGGAAATGTGGGAAATGTATCACACGAAAAAGAGTAGACACAACTACACACATGGAATCATCCAACTACGGCCAAGGAAAAGGTTGTACTCAAGAGGTGCATGGAAGACCTCAACCTCTACATTGACCAATTTACCTTCCAACGTAATAGACAATGAGGGAAGAACATCGTAGGGTTTAAATTCTATACCATTGAATTCCTTAAGTGTATTGTGTGATTCGGTGAGGGTAGGAGAGCCAATGTCTTTCCAACAAGTAACAGACATATCGCAAGTTGAGGCTCCTTCATCAATAACAGTTCTACATATACTCTCTTTTTCAACAA
>JASDQU011102047.1:13487-25296 GCA_032191745.1 Picea mariana | reverse complement strand
CCATTTTAAGATGATCACAAAAACTATGACATTTAACTCCAAAATTCTAAACTCTAAGCCATTGATTTAAGATAGATCACTTCATACCTGCAATTCAAACCTGCAAAAAAAACAGAATTTAAAAATTAAAAATTTACCATTCAAACATGCAAAATAATACAGAATTCAAAAATTGTGATTAAAACAAAATTTACATACATACTAAAAGAGTTAAGTCTCATCCTCCAACATACTCTTTCCCACAAAATATATTGTAAACATACTTTCCACTAAATATAATTTAGACATCTGTAACAATAAAAAACAGTAATAAGAAAAACAAATAACACATATTAGCATATATACTGTAACTAAATATTAAATAAACAATAAGAAATAATAACATACTCAACCACATTTAAATAGATTTAAGATAGTTACTCTCCATATTAAACATACATGATTTAAACAATTTGTAAATCTTATCTAAAATCTTAAAAAAATTTAAAGAGAAAAATTGTGTTCTTGGTAAAATAAATTGTGAGTTAGAGTTAGATAATAATCTAAAAATAAATATAGAACTATGTATGAAGAAAGTTCACAAATCTCCATATTAAGTCATTCTTCCAATGAAATACTTATCTTCTTGTGGATAAAGTCTCAAATCCTTCAAGTGAAATTCTCCTTGTGGATAAGGTCCCAAATCCTTCAGAAATTCTCATCCCAGGTGATGTCATTTGATCATATTTACACAACAATAAAATACTAATCTCCTCAGAAGTAAAATAGTTATCTCCTCTTCTGCAGTGGTCATATAATCAAATTCTATGATGCCCTTTCAAATTAAAAGACTCATAAATCTCCATATTAATCCATTCTTCCAAAAAACTACTTATATCTAAAAAAAGTTCACAAATATTGATTTTAAAAACCATTCTTCCAGAAAATACTTATCTCCTCTTTCTACGGTGGAATATATGTTCTCATATAATCTTGCATGTACATGAATAAAACACAAATCTGTACATGTATATTAAGTCATTCTTAAAAAACCATTTAAATGGGATGTATTCATATTAGATATAATCAAATCCTGTTTGAAATTATGTGTGAGCTAGCTCACATATACAATATGTGTGAGCTTATTTGTAAATCTACTTAAATGTTGGTTTTGTGATTAGTAACCAATTTAGTAAAGAGTTTGACAATACCCTGGCAAGAAGAAATTCACTTCATTGTATGTAGAAAACACAAATGTCCATACCATGCCATTCTTGGATAAGAAAGCAAGGAATGCGATCGGAGAAAATTTAGAAACTTTCTCTTTTCTAATGTGGGATAGAGTTTGTTCTCAAATAATCAAATGTTCAAGTTCAAAATTAGGTTTTCATCATGATCTAACCTTAAATACATTTGAATGTATACCATTTAAGACAACGATAAACTTATCTAGGGGTTCTATATATTTCAAAATAATTGATCAAAACGTTGAATAGGAAAGACTAATCAAAAAATTTAAGAAAACAAAAATTTGATAAAAGTAAAAAATACACATTTATGAATTATCCTGAATGGACACATCCTTGCCAAATTTGGGTGCTTCCTCCGCTTCCTCCTCAATCCCAATCTCCCTCCCAACCACACTCTCAGGTACTCTCTTCTCCACATTAGCCTACATAACACATTTTAAATTTGAAAATTTGAAAAATTAAATTTAAATGATTATAACACATTAAATTCAAATGATTTTAACACATTAAATGATACCTGGGAACTCCCACCCTCTTCAAAATCTCCCAATGAGAATTGAGAGAGGCCTTCCCAAGTAGTAGGATATGGAATATGGATCTGTAAACAACACAACTAAGAACTAAATCTAGGATTCAATGTGTTCACATTTATACAAAATTATAAATGTTGTTGACCTCTTATTCAAAAGATTGGAGATTAAACAACTATTAGAAAACACATACCTAATTCAACCCATCCAAATTTAAACTTGTGTAATCAAGTCCCCTACTTACTAGAAATTCATTTAACATATCTCCAAACTGTAATTAATGGCAATAACAACTCGATTATTTCTATAGATACAATGATATCTAAATCTAGAATTAGAAATAAACTATCCTAAAATGTGTAAAAAATTTACTAACTAGAACACATACCAATCGGCGGTTCGAGTCTTCATTCTAAATGAACTTCCTCCAACCATCCCAGAAAATTTTTTCATACTCCAAAACATCTTTTGTTGACATGGTATCTAACTCTGCATCTGTTTTATAAACAAATATGGCCCAGGAATTGGCTTCCGTTCGTTGACGGTTCATGCCAACATCAACACCATAAAAAATCACTTCCAAATTTTTCTCAATTGCATTCCTGGCCTTTTTTCCAACCTCTGATATAGCCTATAACTCTGAATGTGAAGAAAATGCCCCTGTTGGGAAAGGTACTGAAGGTTGTGGAGGCCTTGACAATGTCGCATTTCGATATGCCCCTTTGCGATCATATGTTCGTCCTTTACGAGTCCCATAATATTTGGATGATAGACTAGTATAATCAGGGTGCATGTGCAAGAACAACTCTGCAAAAAAATGTCTTGCAAAATAGTGTGGACCTTCATCGTTCCATGACAATTTCCTATATGATACAAAAAATATGTTATACAGATGTCCTGCAATGTTAGGGTGCTTAAAATATTACACCTTCAACATCTTCCGCTTTGTCCCCTCTTTGAAATTGAACATCGAAATGACGTCTTATTTTGAAACTCTATTTTTTACTGCCTCCCATTTATCAAGGCCCATCACCTCTGACTTTCATCACCTCATTAGATTGGCAAAACTGTCAGTGGTTGGCCCCATCTTCTGATATGCGTCCATGAAGTTTCCCAATGAATGAAAAACAATTTGCAAGCTTTGTTTACTCTCCTGAGGGAGTTCCAAGACCACCAAATCATTTTCCAACCTCATTTTAACACCTGAGCATCGCTCAAGCATCATTGATTCAGTAATCCCTTCTCAAGGAAGTTCACCACCAACATCCGAAGGATAGGTGGACGTAAGCATGCAATCTTCTATTTCTTGATAACCCGGCCTCCTAAATAAACCTTCACCCTCTGCACCAACATTTGAATCTTTGTGACAACTATTCTCTCTTTAATTGTCGTCCCTTTCTCTAAACTCATTGTATACATACACATTTGAAAGAAATTACAATATTTAACTCCACATAAATTTAAATACACAAAAATACAACAAAAATAAACAAAATCAAAGAAAATTACCAGAAATATTCTCTTGTCCTGAGGTATTCCCTGCATTCTCAGGTGTAGGAGTATCAATGCGCAACATATATAAGAAGGTTGCATCCATACAACCTGTTTGAGCACATTCTGTAGTTGATCTATTCAGAGACTCGTTTGAAAATTTCCTCTGACGAGATTGTTGTTGGTCACTTGGAGTCTCATTTGAAGGAGGATTTCATGTTTTTCCTTCTTGGGAGAACCTAGAGAGTTTGTGAGGAATGTTTGGAGAATATCGTGTTGACATCTCTCCTCAATATCTATCCACAATGCAGAGTTTATCAATAAAAATGCAGAGATGTACCCAAGTTCAAGCAATTAAAAATGCAGAGATAAATCGAAGTTTTAATCAATCAAGCCGCAGAGGTACTCGCTCATAAGAAGGTGAAAAGATTAAACATTCAGCCATGAATCAATCAACTCAAAGATAAGTAAGGGATAGACAACATGGCAAATTCTTATCCTTCACTCATCATCTATGCACAAAAAAACAGGTCATTTGAATCTATAGGTGTTTAAACACCAAAGTGACGATCGTCGATTCGGCTCCTAGCTGAATGCTCAAGCACAGACTGATGACTAAAGGGATAAGGGACAGAATATAAAACCACAATCTTTTCATAATAATCAATAAAACCCACAAATATAAGTCATTGCAATTAGAAGTTGGGTTCGCTAAGGGAAATCAATTCAGAAAAAAAAACAAGCAAGGGGATTGATTTCCTTATCATAATCATTCTCTCTCATGGCTACTTAATGGTTCTCCATCATGGCTACTTAACACACTAGTAAGCAAATTCAAACATCAAATTGACTATTTATTTGATCACGTGACTAGCCTTTAATTGAATTTCCTGAATCATGCATAAATCCTTAGATACCCACATGACCCTACTAAAGAAGATCCAACTACATGCACATAAATAGAAAATAGGATTGGTTTCAGTGGCCCGAAGGTGGTGTAAGGAATTTTCACTTTGAAAAAACCAAAGTAAACTCCACAACCATAATTTATGAAAAAAAATTAGGTGTCTTTTCTAGTAACAAACCTTGTGTTATGCTGGTCCCATTAGACCTTGACTTAATTAAAACATGTTGGGGATACTAATATATTGATTGCATGTACCCATATTTAGCAGGCACCTTATTAAGTCCTAACTCTATGTAATTACCACTTGTAACTAAACTATCACAAAGACACACTTCTCTTATAGATATCCACACTCCCCTCGCGTTGTGGGAGGGTCATGCTATCCACACTCCCCTAGATGTGTGATGAATAATACTAGTTGTCTACTAGAGATGTTAGGTCGAAAAATTTGATGCATTCACATTTGGATTATATCTAGAGTTAGATCAACATAGTCGAAACTCCGACATATTTCAACAAATTAAGGGATGGGAGATGCGAGATGGAATTAAGGGTTTAAAAGGACCTTGGTGATTCTAAGTCAATTGAGGATCACATTTGGGATTCGATATGTGATTCCTTGTTTCCTCACATAGTTCCTACCATGTTTAAATTATAATAATTCAATTTTAAAGATGGATGAATGTTGAATTATTATTCTTTCTTTAATGAGGATTATTTGAATTTTTATTTACTTTATTTATTTGTATGCATGATTAGTTGTGAACATTTTAAAAATATTTATTAGGAACATCGCTTGTTATTATTGTCTACGTGTGGGATATGTGTGTGCTAGCTATGCCTACATATCCAACACACATACAATATTATGGTTCAATAAACACATTAGTTACTAATGTCTAGGTTATTAATGAATTAATTAATAAGTTGTCAATTTGAAGTTATATTATATGAATATAAATATCATCAATAAGATAAGCATTCAAAAACTTTGGTCAATATCTGTGAAGTAATAAATGAGTATAATAATTAGTTCCCATCTAAGACTCTTTTATTTCTATATTAGACTTTATTATCCAAAATGAACTATTTGTTATAATTATGCCTTTAGTCAAAGGGTCACTACAATTGGAAAAGACCACCAAAGTGGGAGACTGGTTCCTTTTTGAGCAGTTTACTATGATAAGAGTCTATGGTTTGGAAGAGAAGCCATATCAAAAGTGAGTTCTGAATTTGGTTGTTCTAGAGACTGAAAAAAGTTAAATTCATTCAGTTACTGACTAAAAAGCCAAGCATATTAAATTAAATATTGATCGGATGAATTTCAAGGAAAAACCAAATCTACATAAGTAGGCGCAAAGACTAAACATTCAACCATGAATTAATCAACTCAGAGATAAATAAGGGATAGACAACAGAGAAAATTCTTATCCTTCACTCATCATCCATGCACAAAAAAATAGGGAATTTGAATCTATAGGTCTTTAAACACCAAAGTGATGACCGTCGATTAAGCTCCTAGCCGACTGCTCAGGCATAGACTGATGACTAAAGGGATAAGGGACAAAAGATAAAAACACAATCTTTTCATAATAATCAATAAAACCCACACAGAGAAGTCATTGAAATCAGAAGTTGGGTTTGCCAAGGGATTGTCATTCAACTCAAAGGTTTATCATTCACAATGTAGAGTTTATCAATAAAAATGTAGAGATGTACCCAAGTTCAAGCAATTAAAAACACAGAGATAAATCGAAGTTTCAATCAATCAAGCCGCATAGGTACTCGCTCATAAGAAGGTGCAAAGACTAAACATTTAGCCATGAATCAATCAACTCAAAGATAAGTAAGGGATAGACAACATGGCAAATTCTTATCCTTCACTCATCATCCATGCACAAAAAAGCAGGGCATTTGAATCTATAGGTCTTTAAACACCGAAGTGACGACCGCCGATTCGGCTCTTGGCCGACTGCTCAAGCACAAATTGATGACTAAAGGAATAAGGGACAGAAGATAAAACCACAATCTTTTCATAATAATCAACAAAACCCACAGATATAAGTCATTGAAATTAGAAGTTGGGTTTGCCAAGGGAAATCAATTTAGAAAAACAACAAGCAAGGGGATTGATTTCCTTATCATAATCATTGTCCCTCATGGCTACTTAATGATTCTACATCATGGCTACTTAACACACTAGTAAGCAAAGTCAAACATCAAATTGACTATTTATTTGATCATGTGACTAGCCTTTAATTTAATTTCCTGAATCATGCATAAATCCTTAGATACCCACATGACCCTACTAAAGAAGATCCAGCTACATGCACATTAATAGAAAATAGGATTGGTTTCAGTGGCCCGAAGGTGGTGTAAGGAATTTGCGCTTTGAAAAAACCGAAGTAAACTCCACAACCATAATTTATGAAAAAAAATTAGGTGTCCTTTCTAGTAACAAACCTTATGTTATACTGGTCCCAATGGACCTTGACTTAATTAAAACATGTTGGGGCTACTAATATATTGATTGCATGTACCCCTATTTACAGTCACCTTACTAAGTCCCGACTCTATGTTATTACCACTTGTAACTAAATTATCACAAAGACACATTTCTCTGATAGATATCCACACTCCCCTCGCGTTGTGGGAGGGTCATGCTATCCACACTCCCCTAGATGTGTGATGAATAATACTAGTTGTCTACTAGATATGTTAGGTAAAAAAATTTGATGCTTTCACATTTGGATTATATCTAGAGTTAGATCAACATAGTCAAAACTCCAACATATTTTAACAAATTAAGGGATGGGAGATGCGAGATAGAATTAAGGGTTTAAAAGGACCTAGGTGATTCTAAGTCGATTGAGGATCACATTTGGGATTCAATATGTGATTCCTTGTTTCCTCACATAGTTCCTACGATGTTTAAAATATAATAATT
This sequence comes from Picea mariana, assembly GCA_032191745.1. Classification (NCBI taxonomy): domain Eukaryota; kingdom Viridiplantae; phylum Streptophyta; class Pinopsida; order Pinales; family Pinaceae; genus Picea; species Picea mariana. The sequence goes on along the minus strand of JASDQU011102047.1, from coordinate 18,192 downwards.
CAATTTTAAATATGGATGAATGTTGAATTATTATTCTTTCTTTAATGAGGATTATTTGAAGTTTGTTTTACTTTATTTATTTGTATGAATGATTAGTTGTGAACATTTTAAAAATATGCATTAGGAACATCGCTTGTTATTATCATCTACGTGTGGGATATGTGTGTGCTAGCTATGCCTACATATCCAACACACATACAATATTATGGTTCAATAAACACATTAGTTACTAATGTCTAGGTTATTAATGAATTAATTAATAAGTTGTCAATTTGAAGTTATATTATATGAATATAAATATCATCTATAAGATAAACATTCAATAAATTTGGTCAATATGTGTGAAGTAATAAATGAGTATAATAATTAGTTCCCATCTAAGACTCTTTTATTTCTACATTAGACTTTATTATCCAAAATGAACTATTCGTTATAATTATTCCTTTATTNTTTGGTCAATATGTGTGAAGTAATAAATGAGTATAATAATTAGTTCCCATCTAAGACTCTTTTATTTCTACATTAGACTTTATTATCCAAAATGAACTATTCGTTATAATTATTCCTTTAGTCAAAGTGTCACTACAATTGGAAAAGACCACCAAAGTAGGAGACTTTGGAAAAGACCACCAAAGTGGGAGACTGGTTCCTTTTTGAGCAGTTTACTATGATAAGAGTCTATGGTTTGGAAGAGAATCCATATCAAAAGTGAGTATTGAATTTGGTTGTTCTAGAGACTGAAAAAAGTGAAATTCAGTCAGTTACTGACTAAAAAGCCAAGCATATTAAATTAAATGTTGATCAGATGAATTTCAAGGAAAAAACAAATCTACACAAGTAGGTCACTCATGTCTTATACAGAGATGTGACCAAGACTCATGACAATATGTAGGACATGTGAAGCATAGGGGGATATTTACTTACCCATTATCATTAGGTCTCACTAGATGGTTTCAAGATGTGTTTTGTCAATCTAATCCAAATTTAAATGACTCTTAGCAACGAATATTTCTTTCTCGCTTTATGAAATGAAGAACACATAAAAATGCAAAACTTGGCATGAATTACCTAATCATGTTAATCATTGAGTTTTTGAATGAAATTTTTGTTTGAGGACTCAACTAAGGGAGCATATATCTGGGAATCAAATCCAATATAGGGCCATCCATGCCCAAAGTAGTGTGGTTGGATGAAATACATTCCATGTTATTTTCCTTGCATCAACAATCAAAGGAATTGTCTCCTTGAGAAAATTGACATTCATAAATGCAAGGTGTCTAAGGGATTGAGGGAATTTTATCCTTGTACACGCTACAAACATACCATATGCATTCACTTGTTGAGAAGTGGTGCAATGGTATTCAAAGTGTTATAGATCAAGGGATCCCATAGATTTTATTTATAATATGAGAATCTCATCTAATAAGGACATCATTTCATGTGTATAACTCCTTCAATATCCTCAATATTTTGAATAAATTTTATAATCTACTTACTTTATTCAAACCATACAACCAATATTTTATATCATAAAAATATTGTGAATACATTTTATAGTCTAGATTCACATTATTAAAAACCTACAACCAATGTTTTGTAGCATAAAGTGCAAAAAGATTGAAAACAACATTACTTAAAAGATTGAAAACAACATAACTTACGAAAGAGTTTATATAATTTAACGGTAATCAACGCATTGTAAGAAACACTGTAAGCTAAACTTTGTATGAAACTTATGATACTCTAATATTACATATGTAAAAATGGATTTATAAATTGAATTCCTAAATATTTGAAATTTTTATAAAATACAAAACGTTTGAACTTTTTTTGAAATTTTTATAAAATACGAAACGTTTGAAATGACTGTGAGTTGGCTGCGAGGAGCCAGCCATGTGGCCAAGCCGTGGGCATGCGCATGGCTTGTTCACAGGGCTGGACCCCCACAACCAAATCACAACCAATTTTAATAAGAGATTATCTATGCACAGACAAACAGGATATTTGAATCTAAGTCTTTAACACTGAAGTGAAAGACAGTAGATTCGGCTCCTGGCCAACTGCTCAGGGAGAGACTAATCAATTAAATGCTTACTCTATTCTTTTGATTGTTAAATTTCTATATCAAATTTAAAAACTTAATATTTGATTGTTAAATGTCTATATCAAATTAACTAAATCCATATTTTTTATAAATTATTTATTAATGTCTTTATATCAAATTCCCATTTTTAAGTAAATCTATATTGTTTATAAATTTATTGTTTGTGTGTATAGTTTGAACATATAAACAAGTAATTTTTAAATTGTCTTCAATATTAAGTTATATTAAGATGAGGTGGAGCAAATGGAGCAAATGTAATATTTGTGAGGCTTAGTTGGAGTTAGAAATCTAGATAAAATATAGTCCTATAAGGTGGAAATTCACATTGATTGAGAGAAATCATGACAATAATTTCAAATGTAAGTGCATCATAACCTATTGTAAACATAGTACTGTGAGTTTTAATGGGATATATATTTTGAAGAAGATGCAATTGAGTGAGTCTTAATTGTCAGAAAATTGATGAAAATTTACCTTCCTTATATTGAATTAGTTTGAAATTTTAAAACTTTAATACTTACATCATTTCTTATTTATCTAAAATTCCAAAAAATACTAAAAATAAATTTCTTATATAAAAATAAATGGTGTTTATTATAACCTTTCTTCATTAAATTTATATTTATATACCCGTTTTAATAAGTATACTATGTTTCATTTACCTAGAACTATTTATAAATAGGATAACAAATATGGTCACACTAGGATGTTAATACATTCCTATATTCATTCTTATAGATGTCACAAAGTCATATATAGGTGCATGTCCTTTATAGATGGACATATGGGGAGAACTTGTTAAGTGTCATATATATTACACTATAAAAATTTGTCACAATAGATAATACCATAGTTTCTAAAATCAATTATATGTAATGTTTTGTTTTAAAATTAAGATTTAATTTACTATTTGGATAAGAAAACAACATAAAATGCATGAAGTTAAGAAAATATCATACCAACCATGAACAAAATTAACATACCAATCATGAACAGAATTAACAGAATTAATTCTGTTAATTTTTTTCTATTTCTGTCATATTTAATTCAGTTAATTATGTCATTTTTCATAAAATGATAACAAATCCAACAAAGATCAGAAAACATTGTTTAAACATACTAATTCAAACAATTTCAAATCAAAATTTGCATTTATTAATAATCTACTAATATTAATGTGCATCTATAAGCACACATAAAAATAATAGTAGTAAAGAAACATCGATTCAGTGTTGTTGGTCTCTATTCATAAAATTTCCCACACAAAAACTGTAAAATATTTTATTATTATAAACAAAAGAAATAAACGACATTCATATATTCATTCTTATAGATGTCACAAATTCATATATATGTGCATGTCCTTTATAGATGGACATATGGGGAGGACTTGTTCAGTGTCATATATATATTACACTATAAAAATTTGCCACAATAGATCATACTGTTAATATTATGGTAATTGCGGGAGGTATTTACCTCTACATGTGAACCTGACGAGAATAGAAGACTCCAGGAAGCAAGAGGAACCCTAATGAATTGGCTAATAACCCTAGAAGCCTTGTCGGCTCAAGAATATAATTTATATTAGGCTATTAGGCTCCAAGAGAAGAAGTCGACCAAAAATAATAATAATATACTGAACAGACACATACCCAAAAGGAGACGTCGGCCCCAACAAACTGGTAGGATTACTATAAATACAGGGTGCCAGTTCTCATTTGTAGCATCTCAGCAGTTGCAGACAGAGCAAGTTCTGCGCAACAGTTTCCCAGTTGGTTCGCACTACAGTTGCAGTCTAGTGCGCAGGTTTGGAGAAGGGTTGAAGGTGCAACTGCAACAACAGCTAGTTTCAGTATTGGCTTGGATATCTCTTGGCTAGGGTTTGGACTATCTGATTAGCTTTTTGTGTTGCACTATCCTTGGGGAGAGATACGCTACTCTTTGTTTGGCTATCTAGCCTAGGGTTGGCTTCCGGAGGAATTCTCAGTCAAGGTTAAGGTGCTCGGAGGGAGGCTTCGGCCCGTGGTTGGGTGACGAGGGTATCGTCAATGGTAAAACGAGCACACCATATTCTATATTCTAACAGGTTATGGGCCCACACCCCTTCAGTTAGCCTAAAACGCTGGAAGGAAACATAATCGCTAGACATTGAGCTCGTTGAGGAACTACCGCTAGGGTTACTAGTAGGAGCAGTTTCCAAAAGCACTACAGCTAGGGTTATTAGTAGAAGAAGTTGCAGAAACCCTAAAACTCTTGTTGAGGCACCTTAAGTGATGAGATTGACCTAATCTTTGGATAGATCAGTGCATCCTAGCCCAACACATCTCCTGGTACACTCAGAAGGCCAAGACATGAAGTTTGGATTTTTGGTCAAATCTAGGGTTTGACCAAGTCAAGCAAGCCATGATGAATTCTATGAAGTCTGAGAACAAGCTAGATGCAGACTCTAACTTCAGAGCATGGAAGAAAATGATTGATCTCATCCTTGCTAAGAATAAAGTGTCCGACATTTTGAAAGGAAAGATCGTGAAGCCAGAGTTTACAGAAGGAGAAGAGAAGGAACCGCAGAACGTTGCAGCTATGGAGAAGTTCAAAGAC
>JASDQU011102047.1:0-13437 GCA_032191745.1 Picea mariana | reverse complement strand
CACAAGTAGGTCACTCATGTCTTATACAGAGATGTGACCAAGACTTATGACAATATGTAGGACATGTGGAGCTTAGGGGGATATTTACTTACCCATTATCATTAGGTCTCACTAGATGGTTTCAAGATTTGTTTTGTCAATCTAATCCAAATATAAATGACTCTTAGCAATGAATATTTCTTTCTCACGTTATGAAATGAAGAACACATAAAAATGCAAAACCTGGCGTGAATTACCTAATCATGTTAATCATTGAGTTTTTGAATGAAATTTTTGTTTGAGGACTCAACTAAGGGAGCATATATATGGGAATCAAATCCAATATAGGGCCATCCATGCCCAAAGTAGTGTGGTTGGATGAAATACATTCCATGTTATTTTCCTTGCATCAACAATCAAAGGAATTGTCTCCTTGGGAAAATTGACATTCATAAATGCAAGGTGTCTAAGGGATTGCGAGAATTTTATCCTTGTACACGCTACAGACATACCATATGCATTCACTTGTTGAGAAGTGGTGCAATGGTATTCAACGTGTTATAGATCAAGGGATCCCATGGATTTTATTTATAATATGAGAATCTCATCTAATAAGGACATCATTTCATGTGTATGACTCCTTCAATATCCTCAATATTTTGAATAAACTTTATAATCTACTTACTTTATTAAAACCATACAACCAATATTTTATATCATAAAAATATTGTGAATACATTTTATAGTCAAGATTCACATTATTAAAAACCTACAACCAATGTTTTGTAGCATAAAGTGCAAAAAGATTGAAAACAACATTACTTAAAAGATTGAAAACAACATAACTTACGAAAGAGTTAATATAATTTAACGGTAATCAACGCATTGTAAGAAACACTGTAAGGTAAACTTTGTATGAAACTTATGATACTCTAATATTACATATGTAAAAATGGATTTATAAATTGAATTCCAAAAGATTTGAAATTTTTATAAAATACAAAACGTTTGAAATAAAAAGTTGGACAGTTTGAAATTTTTTTGAAATTTTTATAAAATACGAAACGTTTGAAATGATTGTGAGTTGGCTGCGAGGAGCCAACCATGTGGCCAATCCATGGGCATGCCCATGGCTTGGTCACAGGGCTGGACCCTCACAACCAACTCACAACCAATTTTAATAAGAGATTATCTATGCACAAAAAAACAGGGTATTTGAATCTAAGTCTTTAACACTGGAGTGAAAGACAGTAGATTCGGCTCCTGGCCGACTGCTCAGGGAGAGACTAATCAATTAAATGCTTAATCTATTCTTTTGATTGTTAAATGTCTATATCAAATTTAAAAACTTAATATTTGATTGTTAAATGTCTATATCAAATTAACTAAAACCATATTGTTTATAAATTATTTATTAATGTCTTTATATCAAATTCCCATTTTAAAGTAAATCCATATTGTTTATAAATTTATTGTTTGTGTGTATAATTTGAACATATAAACAAGTAATTTTTAAATTGTCTTCAATATTAAGTTATATTAAGAGGAGGTGGAGCAAATGGAGCAAATGTAATATTTGTGAGGCTTAGTTGGAGTTAGAAATCTAGATAAAATATAGTCCTATAAGGTGTAAATTCACGTTGATTGAGAGCAATCATGACAATAATTTCAAATGTAAGTGCATCATAACCTATTGTAAACATAGTACTATGAGTTTTAATGGGATATATATTTTGAAGAAGATGCAATTGAGTGAGTCTTAATTGTAAGAAAATTGATGAAAATTTACCTTCCTGATATTGAATTAGTTTGAAATTTTAAAACTTTAATACTTACATCATTTCTTATTTATCTAAAATTCCAAAAAATACTAAAAATAAATTTCTTATATAAAAATAAATGGTGTTTATTATAACCTTTCTTCATTAAATTTATATTTATATACCCATTTTAATAAGTATACTATGTTTCATTTACCTAGAACTATTTATAAATAGGATAACAAATATGGTCACACTAGGATGTTAATACATTCCTATATTCATTCTTATAGATGTCACAAAGTCATATATAGGTGCATGTCCTTTATAGATGGACATATGGGGAGGACTTGTTAAGTGTCATATATATTACACTATAAAAATTTGTCACAATAGATCATACCATAGTTTCTAAAATCAATTATATGTAATGTTTTGTTTTAAAATTAAGATTTAATTTACTATTTGGATAAGAAAACAACATAAAATGCATGAAGTTAAGAAAATATCATACCAACCATGAACAAAATTAACATACCAATCATGAACATAATTAATTCTGTTAATTCTGTTCTATTTCTATCATATTTAATTCATATTTAATTCAGTTAATTATGTCATTTTTCATAAAATGACAACAAATCCAACAAAGATCAGAAAACATTGTTTAAACATACTAATTCAAACAATTTCAAATCAAAATTTGCATTTGTTAATAATCTACTAATATTAATGTGCATCTATAAGCACACATAAAAATAATAGTAGTAAAGAAACATCGATTCAATGTTGTTGGTCTCTATTCATAAAATTTCTCACACAAAAACTGTAAAATATTTTATTATTATAAACAAAAGAAATAAACGACATTCATTCTTATAGATGTCACAAAGTCATATATATGTGCATGTCCTTTATAGATGGACATATGGGGAGGACTTGTTAAGTGTCATATATATATTACACTATAAAAATTTGTCACAATAGATCATACCATAGTTTCTAAAATCAATTATATGCAATGTTTTGTTTTAAAATTAAGATTTAATTTACTATTTGGATAAGAAAACAACATAAAATGCATGAAGTTAAGAAAATAACATACCAACCATGAACATAATTAACATACTAATCATGAACATAATTAACATAATTAATTTTGTTAATTATGTTCTATTTCTTTCATATTTAATTCAGATTGAATTCTGTTAATTCTGTCATTTTTCATAAAATGAAAACAAATCCAACAAAGATCAGAAAACATTGTTTAAACATACTAAATCAAAGTATTTCAAATCAAAATTTGCATTTATTAATAACCTACTAATATTAATATGCATTTATAAGCACACATAAAAATAACAGTAGTAAAGGAACATCAATTCAGTATTGTTGGTCTCTATTCATAAAATTTCCCACACAAAAACTGTAAAATATTTTATTATTATAAACAAAAGAAATAAACAACAATATAAGTTGCAAAAGTAAATTCCTTAAGTCACAGTCATCGGAGTAAATTCCTTAAAAACTAGGAGTAGATTTCTTAAGTCACAGTCCTGTGGACTGTGACTTGGCCGTGGGGGGCCAGCCCTGTGGCCAAGCCGTTGGCATGCCCACGGCTTGGCCATAGGGCTTCCCCCCCGCGGCCAAGTCACAATCAAGTGGACTGTGACTTGGCCGCGGGGGCCGAGCCTTATGGCCAAGTCGTTGGTATGTCCATGGCTTGGCCACAGGGCTGCCCCCCTGCAACCAAGTCACAGTCCACTGGACTGTGACTTGGCTGTGGGGGCCCAACCCTGTGGCCAAGACATTGGTGTGCCCACGGCTTGGCCACAGGGGCCGACATATAAATTAAATTTTTACATAAAAATAAAATTTAAATTTAAAATAACAAATTAAAAATTACAGTTAAAATTAAAAATTAAAAGGGACATTTAAATTAATTTTCAAAATAAGGAATTACAGGGGTTTTGGGGTTACTTGAAACTCAGCCCTCCCGACTTCCCGCCAACACAACAACCCAATCACCCACAGAAGCACCCGCCAACACGACGTCTGTGCCAACACAACATCTGCGCCAACACAACAACCCGACTGCTCACAATCACTCAACACTCACTCACTATCACAAACAGAAAGAGATGAAAAAAAATTTACAATAACGATGTGTGGTTAATATATAAACAATTTTTCGGCCGAAACATTCTTTTGTCTGAAACATTCTTTTGGTTGAAAGAATAGTTCGTCCAAAAGAATTTTTCAGCCGAAAACATATTGCCGGATGGAAAAAATCTGTCTGACTAAATGTTTACACAAAAATTGAGGGTGTCGTCACTGTACCGTTCGATTTGACATTCCAGGGTTCGACCGAAAAATAGTTCGGCCGAAAAAATAATCTTTCGGACGAAAAAGCGTTTTTCAGAATTTTGGAGATCAGATTGTCATGAAAGTGTTACCCACCTCCATGATTTTACCCAGAGACAACTCCCTACTATTGCAGGAAGGTTTGTTAAAGACTGTAATCCACCTATCCATCTAATTGTTTATAAATGGTTGGATGGTGCATCCATCCATACAAAAACATCTCATTGTGAATGGTGGTTGTAATCTAGTTATGGGGTCAATAAACAATGTCATCAAGTCTTGTTTTGAAATATTAAGGCCTATAACTTGGTTTTTATCTAGACTCATGCTATAATATTCATACATTTTTCCCTGTAATAAAAAATGTGAGTTAATTAGCCCTGAGCATTTTCAATGGAAGATACAATGGTGTCTAGGGAAGTGTCTAGTGAGAACCTTGAGGGCTCTCTTGTATTTCATAAGTCCTATATAAGGGTTCTAAGAAATATCATCAATTTCCATGTTTAAAATTCCATCAAAATACTTAAGTGGAATCAATTGAAGCAGTGATTTGTCCTTAGCACTTATTATTTGTCCTTAGCACCCATTATCACTTTTTTGACCATCATCTTAATACAAATGCCTTTAAGTAAATGATTTCTAGTTCATTTCAACACACTTCATTTCTACGACATTTCTTTGATCAAAAGTTTTAGGGTCTTTACATTCGCTGCCCGTTTCTTGGGCCAATAATCCTTATATGGTGCAATAATCTTTCTTTGATGAAGGCAACCATGAGAGATATAATAGGTCCTATCTCATGTGAGAAAGAAATGAGTAGGAAATAGACCCGAACTTGTAAGAAGATTGACGGGTCCTATCTCATGTGAACAGGTCCTATCTTCATCGTTTTTCAGCCATCAAAGTGAAAGAAGATTGACGGAACTTGTAAGTTATAAACTTTTAACCTTAATCCCAAAGATCCAAGTTATAAAATTGAACTGAATGCAGACAAGAAATAAAATGCCTCCATATTATTCTCAGTCCTTTCAGCTTTTCTTTTTAGGACATGGATGGCCTTATGATATTGTTGGTAACTGGTGAAGGATGAATATTTGAATAAGAAAAAGATGGGCATGAAGAACAAGTTTTGGCCGTGAAAGTGAAAGTGAAAGAATATTGTCGTAAGGTATATTATTCTAACCTTAATCCCAATATCAAAATTATAACATTGAATTGGATGCTTATAAGAAAGAACATGCCTTCATATTATTCTCTGTCCTTTCATCTTTTATTTTTGGGATATGGATGGCCTTCAGATACTGTAGGTAAGGGGTGAAGGATGGACATTTGAATAAGAAGAAGATGATGTCACCAAAAGCAAAAATGCTTAATGGTGTAAAGGAGGATGAATAATCAAAAGAGAAGATGTTGATGGAATATCCAACAACACTGAGAGGGGGGGGGTGAATCAACATTGCCTACTTTTTATTTTTAACTTCATCCATATTAATCACACATATTAATTATTCAATTAAGTAATAAATGATGAAATACAAAGTCTTATGAACACAAGATTTTATCATGGAACCCAACAGGGAAAACCACCAACACTTTTCTATTAACTACAAAATTACTTGCCTTACAAGTTACATAGAAGGAAGATATTATTCCTTTTCGATCAGCACCAATTGATCAAGATGCACCCACACCCTTGTTCACCAGCACCAACTGGTAGGAGGCTACGACCCCCTGTTTAGTCAGCTACAACTGACAAGGAAGCACCAACTCCCTCTTTTCACCAGCACCAATTGGTAGGAGGCTTCGACCCCTTGTTTAGTTAGCTACCACTGACAAGGAAGCATCTACTCCCATGCAGGCTCTAACCTGCCCTTGCACCACCCAACCACCCTTGTTTTATAATGCAATATAGTGTCTTCTGTACTTCAATGAATTTGACTCATGTAGCCATTATTGTAATTTATACTTGTCTACTGCAACCTTTGCTTGTATGGTCTTCTGTATCAAGTATTCGATTGCATAATTGTTGCTCTATCTTCTTCTGTTCTTGATCTTCAATAAGACATTGAAAAGCACCTTAGAACAAATAGTTATTCATCTTGGACTCTGCACCTGTTTTTGATCCTCTAATCTGAACCACAGAGACACCCCCTTCTCATCACTTTTTCTCGTTTATATAATCTTCAAACTGGTGTTAGATTTAAAACATCGTGTCCCTTTATTTGAACCATTGTACCTTTTCATTTAAAATGATAATGTAAACTTTAATTAATATCATTTTCCTTTTTATTCTTTATTCATATTTTCATGATTTAACTCTCTTTTAATCATGACTCTGTATAGGTTCATTTTTTTCATGAGTTGATCACAGACATGGATCGACTCATTAGATCGTACTCATGTTTCTGCAACGTTCTCGGTTCACCAACATACCATATTCGATCATTTATCGATTCTCTGTATTGTTATCGTGTAACTTTCTGTCGAATGAGATCTGTATGAGGCGCTCCCTTCAAACCAATTTCATATGACCATAAGCACAAAACCATAGGCTTATTAATCTAAGCAACGTATTATATTTTGCCTTTTAAATCTCTTACCATGTGACCAATTGAAATATCCATACGTTAAGCCAAACGTGCCCTTGAGCGCGTATCAAAATCAATGGTCACGATACAATATCCTGAAATGGACGATTGTTGGGACTTCGGGTCTTTGCCCTTCGGGTCTTTGTGACTTCCAACATTTCAAATCTCATGAATATGATATCGCCGAACAGATCGGATGGTTCACCTTTATATTTCAAAGCCAGATCAATGGTCATATATGATCCTTACATTACTCCTTAATTGCTTAATCTGATGACCAAGACTTAATCAGGCATTGAGATGGATGGCCACCATTTACTCTCGGTCTCCAGACTCCATAGATATCAAATCTCAAATCCCTTCTCTCCTTCGTACGTCAATATTCCGGAGCTGACAATCTGCTAACGTGTGTCCCTTTCTCGATCAACGATTGAGATCCTTTCACATCTCCGGGCTTCAGAATTCTCAAGCCTCAACTCTCACTATAGTATGATCAACGATTGAGAACACTCATGAAGCGTTCTTTTAGATCAGATGACTTATGTCCGCTTCGAGACTTTGACGTTCGAGACTTTCAATTATCAAACTCTCATTTTCTCCCGGAGCATTTCACCTGGAGTTCATGATCCAACAACACATGTCCTCTTTAATCCAACGACTATCCTCTGCTCTGGGACTCTGGCCTTTGACATCTCAAACCTTTCTCATTCTCATTTTCCAGGAGTAGTTTCACCCGGAGTTCATGATCCATTGACACATACCCTCTTGTTGTGTAAGTCATCAATGATGGACACTGCTTGTTGTCGGTTAACACATCCGCTTACACTATCCTTCCACTATAGTAGATTGATGATTAGGAATGCTCCCGAAGTGATCTTTCAGATCAGACGTTTCATGTCCACTTCGAGACTCCGACATTTGGGACTTCAGGACTTGGGGAAAGTAGTGGTGGTATATCTCCTGAATCAAAACTCTTGATGTAAGTTTCTTACGTCACTTGCTGATGTGTCACGAGCCGAGTAGCTGCCACATGTCACTCTGATTTGTGATTTGCACGTACCAGAAATGTTGATTCAGCTTGAAACTTGTTGTTCTCTGACTATGCCACATGTCCTTGCTGACATGGTCTGCTAACATGGTCTACCACATGTCATTTGATAACGTGGTATGCCACACGTCCTTGTTGACATGGTCTGCTGACTAACATCCCTGATCCAACGATCCTCATATGTCCTCTAAATCTGACGGTCCATATTCACTTCGAATTTCCGGGCTCTGGGTATTTCAAATCTCAAACTGACGGGGCGTAAGTTCCTCACTTCTTTATACCCAAAGCGAATTCTATTTGTTGATCAGGTTCTTTAGATCAACAGTTCGATCTATTCTGCAATGCAACTCTTGCATCTTTATCCTGTTCTTCCATTTTAACACGATCCGATGACTGACGGGTATCGGATTTAATCTGACGGCTGACGGGTATTTGGATAATCCAAATCTTAACCTTTTATCCCCGCTTATCCTATCCTTCCACATTTAGATGATCCAACGGCTATAGAAATTCTTGAAGCAGATCAACAGTCGACGATGATTGTGGAACTACAATTTACGAGTGATTTAATTTTCCTTTCAATCTCTGCAATCTATCCCTGCCATAGATTTTGCGATTGCGCATCCGACGGTCACGATTTAATATGACTTAAACTGGTCATTAGTTGGATCAACCACAGTCGCATATCGTTGAAGTTGTTTGATCTGACGATCTAGACGGATTGCAGGATTGTAACTAGCAAGTGGTTTAATTCTTCTTTCTCTCCCCGCAAATCATTCTTGCCGTTGATGGCTTGCAGATCTGACGGTCACGATATTTCAATGGTCAACCTCTTGATTAGACGACTGTTGAGGCTTATAAATATGATCAAACGACTGTTGATCTTATTCTTTTCCTTCCAAGTTTTGATCTCTGCGTTTGCTAACCCTCCTAATATTTTATCATAGGAACATTGTTGATCCTATCGTGATCAACAATAATCACAAATTTCTTCTGCTACCTGATATACTGTGCAATGTGCTTTTCCTTCTGAGCATTGATATTCATATTGTTCGCTCCTCATGTTCGCTTCTCCTCCCGATCTTGCGCTATCAATATCTGCACACTGTTTGACTTGACATATTTTGTTGACTGAAATACTTGTTGACATTAATGAAAATCTTATCTGTGGTAATTCATCATTAACAATGGATCATCACATCGACTGTTGACATCAATGACAATATATCCAACATATGCCTAAAAAAAGAAAAAGAAAATGCCCGCCTTCGGTCCAAAGAAAAAGGATGAAGAATAAGAAGAAGAGGACAAGGAGAAATATGAACACACTCACTGAGTAGGTTGTCATTCATCATTCATATAGGAAGAAGTCTGATAATGGGAGAAGTCCAGACAGTTTTGAGTAACGTATTTCTGGCTTTTCAACTCTGCCTTGGCGTATGGCAGATTGGTAAGCTCACACCAGTGGGGGGTATCCTAAAAGGAAGAATCGACTGGTTGTTGTTGTTCCTCCCCTTCAGCTGGTCCTCACCATATGCACTACTACAACATTATGACGGGCATGTCTTAAATAAAGTGGAATGCGCGATACTCACCAAGGGTGCAGGGTCACAAGAAGAGTTGGTCACCATCCCAAGCCATAGATCTCAGAATATCCATTCATCCTACTTGGTTGATGAATTCCGATCATCCTACTTGGGATGAAAAAGGATGTTGTTGATTACATCGTCAGATGTATGGAATGTTAGAAAGTGAAGGCTGAGCATAGACACCCAGCAGGTTTGCTACAACCTTTACCAATTCCAGAGAAGAAATGGGAAGTGATAACCATTGACTTTATAACTAAATTTTCCATGAAAACAAGGCAACATGACTCAATCATGGTAGTGGTTGATAAATTGACAAAGGTTGCTCATTTTTTTCCTGTAAAAAAAAATCATACAACAACCAATATTGCAGAAATTTACATGAAGGAAATTGCTAGGTTGCATGGGATACCTAGGACAATTGTCTCAAACAGAGACACTAAGTTTACTTCAAATTTTCAGAAGGGATTATTCAAAGGATTTGGTACAAATATGAACTTTAGTACAACATACCATCCATAGTCATATGGGAAGACAAAGAGGGTCAACCGAGTTATTGAAGACATGTTAAGAATGTATGTGATGGATAAGCCATTTAAGTGGGAAGATTACCAACACTTGGTTGCATTTTCCTATAATAATGGGTATCAAGGTTCATTGAAGATGAGCCCATTTGAATCCTTTTATGGTATAAATTGTAGTACTCCAACAATATGGGACAACCCATTAGATAGAGTGGTACTTGGGCCGGAGTTTCTCAAGGAAATGGAAGACCAGATGGTTAAGATTAAGTAGAATTTAAAGGCAACTCAAGATAGACAAAAGGTTTATACCGACAAGAATATGACAACAAGAGAATTTAAAGTAGAAGAGCATGCACTTTTGAAATTAAATCCCAAGAAGATCTCTTTGAAGTTTGGAAGTTGTACAAAGCTGGCAGCCATATACTATGGTCCATTTGAGATATTGGACAAAATAAGGTCAGTTGCATACATGCTTGCATTGCCTATTTCCATGAAAGTGCATAATGTACTTCATGTATATTTTCTAAATAAATATGTACATGATCCTAACCATGTTGTTGATTGGCATATGATTCAGGTAGAGATAGAGGGATACTTTCAGGTCCAACCAATGCGAATGCTAGATAGAAAGGTCAAAATGCTCCGGAATCGAGTTATAGAGCTGGTAAAAGTTCAGTCGACCTGTTACGGTCCTGAAGATGCTACATGGGAGCATGAAAATGCCATGCGGGCAGAGTACCCACAACATTTTGAATAAATTTTGAGATTTTGATCTATGTTTTGTATATGCATTGAGGACAATGCCAAAATAAGGCGGAGGGGATGTAACACCCTGGGTTTTGATCCCCCATATTAAATAATGTATTGTTATGTTGCTGATAGGATAGAGTGCCCAAAAAATTATTAAAAGGCCAGTGTTCCTAAGAAATATAATGTTTTGATCATTATTAATAATATATACATTGTTGGCTACTAGACGGACAAGGACTAGAGTTATAGAGGACTATGATTCCACAAGAGAGGGGGCTTGAGGGGTTAAGTTATTATTTATTTTATATTACCCATTTTGTGTAAAGGGGGAATCAGTTACCTGAGCTCTTTGGTGAAGTCCAAGAGGTTCTTGATCCCCACGAATTACAAAAACATTTCCCTGGTCTGTGGAAGGGGTTTGTTCTCCCATTGGAAAATACTCTCATTCTTGTCCCCATTCTAGTGTTTTTGTTGGTTTCCTCACGCATTCATTCACCTGATTTGTTCACTGTTCATCCTCTCTCATGGATTCTACACTCCATTTATTCCTTCACTCACTCATGTTTCCTCATTTTGGTGTCTTGGCTTGGGAAAGGAAGACGAATTGCTGAAGAGGAACCACGGTTTTGTTGGCTGTAGAGATTGCTGGTGTAATCCAACCATGATTTTAGGCCCGCATGTCTGAGATGTTTGGCCTGTGATCAACGTTAATCACAACTGTGAGTCTTGAGAGTCCCAGCATGGATATTCTGGACTAGCTGCACTAGAGCCCTAGAAGGAGAGGGACTGTGTGGCAAAAAAGGGTAGAGGTCTAGTTCTCTTGGGTGGTGCAGGATAGGTAGAAGAGAGTTGGGTACTTAGATTGTTGTGATTGTTGGAGAAGCTTGTGAGAGATTGAGTGTTGACTTGTTTTGGAATCCAAGTAACACTTTGGAACCGTCCTTATGGATTCATAGCCCTCGCTTGAGGGTGACATTGTTGTTGAGACTTGGAACAACAATGTCTATGGTTGGGTGGAACATCCTTGATCTATAGCCAGTTGGTGTCTTCTTTTATAAAAGATAAGTGCTCCCTATTATGGTTTCCTTTGCTTGTGTATTTATTTCCACTGCGTGCCAAATTATTATACCTAAGATTGTACCTATAATATGCATACTTGCTAGTTAATGTTGTGCATGTCTTTTATGTTGTGGTATGAATCTTGATCATTGCATGTATGTATTTCATGCTTCTTTATTAATTAATTGTTATCAAAGTTTCCAAATCCGTCAAGAGGTTCATTCTTGGTGTGGCATGCCCGTCCTGTGGGAGGATGGGTATGTTACAGTTGGTAACATAGAAGAATTGTAGTGGCGTTTCCCGACTTGGGTGGTTGGGGATGTTACATAGTAGATCATCTTTCCAAATATGCTCATTTTTTTTATCTTCAACATCCATTCACAACATTCACTGTGGCTCAATTTTTTATGGATAATGTCTTCAAACCCCATGGCATGCCTCATTCTATTGTTTTTTACCATGATCCAAATTTTACCAGCACTTTCTGGAAAGAATTGTTCAGACTTCAGGGAACCCAATTGCATCTCATCACAGCATATCATCCTCAGACTAATGGACAAATTGAAGCAATCAAAAAGTGTTTGGAAACATATTTGAGGTGTTTTGCGTCCGACAAAAAAAATCAATGGGTTTCAGTGGTTATTCCTTGTTGAATGGTGGTACAACACCTCTTACCATACTTCCACTTGTATGACTCCCTTTGAAGAAGTCTATGGACACAAACCACTCTTATTTATATCATACATGTCCGTTGTCTCCAAGGTTCAGTAGGTGGATCAAACTATTACAGTCCACATGGCCACTCTCCGTACTCTCAAAGAAAATTTGATCTTGGGTTAGAATCGCATGAAAAAACAAGCATATCAGGTTTGTTTTGAACATGAATTTGCTAAAGGGGACCAAGTGTTTCTTCTTCTACAAGCTTATAAGTAGACTTCACTCAAAGCCCAAAACTGTCAAAAACTTGCCCCCAAATTTTATGGTCCTTATTGTATTCTCAAGAGAATGGGGCCAGTGGCATACCAATTAGAGTTTTCCGGTCACTCTAATCTCCATCATGTTTTTCATGTTTCCTTCTTAAAGAAAGTGATCGACACTAGGTGCTAGAATCAGACCAGTCTACCTGAGTTGGATGAAGAAGGTTCCATTCAGTTGCATCCACAAGCAAATTTGGACCAGTGCGAGTGTCGTCTTTGCTAGCGCACCATCAATGAAGTATTAGTTCAGTGGAAGGACAAACAACTAGAAGATGCCACTTGGGAGTCGACTACCATTCTGCAACAATTTCCTCATCTCAAGCCTTGAGAACAAGGTTGCTTTTACGGGGGAGGGAATGTTAGGGACCTAACCTCCCTAACCCTTCATGTAGGTAGAATAATATATTTTCCATGTAATAAAGACCAATATTAATAAATATGTCCTAGTTAATAAGGTGAACAAGTCAAATGTAATAAGACCTAATAGAAGCTTCCGATTATAGAAAAATCTTCATCTAGATTGTTTTTTTGGTAGATGGATTTAGTAAAAATAGGAGTCGAGGGCATGAGAAGTCTTTTTCTTGAGAATTATTGTAATAGAGTGTTTCTCTGCTAGAGGTTTCCCCCTCAAATAGGAGAGTGAAGATTTCTCTTATTTCAATAAATGTATCATTTTGGTGTACTATTCTCTATATTCTGTTGTTTCATTGGTAATTTATTGATATTCCTATTTCTACTCTATATAACATAACCAGGTGTATAAGAGAGAGAGGTAGAGAGAGTGGGGGGGGAGGGAGAAGAG
>JASDQU011102046.1:20186-30491 GCA_032191745.1 Picea mariana | reverse complement strand
CTAGAAGCAGAAGCTTCTATTAGGTCTTCTTACATCTACCTTATTCTATTTTATTGAAAGGCCTTATTAATATTGACCTTTATTACATCTGAATACATTGATCTGCCTATGTGCGGGTTAGGACCTTAACACGGGGTGTAGTGATAGGGAATGCTTTTATTATGTGAGTCAAAAAACTTCATCCACCTGTTGCTTTTGTCCTATCCTTTCTATTTTGTAGAACATCTTCTACCTCTGAGAAGCTTGTAGGATGCACACCATGAATAGGTTCAAATCGGTCCTTGTGCTCAACAAATTTATAGTGTTATTTATTTGTGTTGTTTCTTCTATTTGGTTCACTGTTCAGTGTAGGTTTGTTTTCTTTTCATCTGTTGTGGTAAATAGGGGGGATTTAATTTGACAAGAAAAAGGTTGAAGGATACATACCGGGATTGGTACGCAGTTGTAGTTTTCTATTTGTCTTTTTTTTTTTCGTTTTATTTTTTTTTCCCTTTTCTCTGTTTTCATACAAACTGAAAATAACTAAGAAACAACTTGAAAATCACAGTTTAAGAGATGAAACAAGTAATAGATGTTGAGTCATATGAAATAGATACACACTCCATTATACATGACAGCATTGACGAGGTGTTGCATAGCAATGGGATTTTTAGATTGGATGCATTCTCATATACTGTAGGAGATTTCCTTTTCGATGCATTTCAGGTTCTACTGCATTTTCGTTATTCCTCGATAGACCTGCGTGATGGATTGATAGATTATTTCTTGGGTTGTTTAAAAAATGGTGACGCTAAGGCATTGGAGTCATATGAATATGAATTGGAATCTGATTTTCTTCGGCAATTGCATGCAATATATGATGTCACTACGTATTTTTCAAAGATGTGGTTGTCTGCATCTCCAATTTTGTCTGCACATGAGAGGGGACTTTGGGGAGATACATTTTGTATACGGTGGTTTTCTAAGTGGCTCAATATATCAATTGGAATATGGTCATTGACAAGAAAAACAAGATATCTGCTATTCAACAAAATTGCATCTAGCAATCCATATTGCATCTTGTTCCATGATGCCAATCCTTTCATTGGTCATTATGAACCACTACTGTATAGAAAATTTTCCATGTGAAATCTTGGAGGACCTCATATTTACTTGTCCCCCATTTGCAAAGACCTTGAATCACAGTGGAAATGGATTATGCATCACATAGACTTCCATGGTTTGCATATAGAAACAATTGTTGTATCTAGTTGTGGAGATAGTCTGTTCAATGCAATTTGATGTTTGGTAGCATCAGAGTTCGATGTGCAGTTATTGTGGCTTTACACTATACAGTCCTTTTTCAATGCAATTATAGGCGGCAGCCAACAGGATTTTAGTTGCTCACATCAACACCTTTCGCCATATATCCTAGAAAATATGTCGGCAATTGGAAGTTGGCAAGAATACCTTGTAAACATGGCACTTCCATATGAAAAAGGAAATGTGGAGGGTGGAAGATTATGTTTGAAATGGATATCTATCATATTCAGAGTAAATATCCAGGTCTAGTCATCCTTGCCATATGGCATTGTCCATTCATGTTATATTGATTCAAATTACGATCGAACAATTGACATCTTCTCGTTGAAAATAGATACGAAACATATCCATTATCAACCTTTGCTTGGACATATCACTAGTTCAGCGTTCAATGTCCATGCCACCCAAACCACATCGAATCTGCATACCCGTGGCATGATTTTTAATGAGAATTAAACTCCTCCCAGTTGCAATAAGGCCATATAGGGATTAAACAAAAAACGTAGGCTAAGTTATCACAACTTGAAAAATGTCATGCGTGAAATTCGTCCTAGTTGTGATGAGGCCATTTAGGGATTAAACAAAAAATGTAGACTAAGTTATCATAACTTGAAAAAGTTCATACGTGAGAGAAAAAAAAACATTGGTGGTATAGGAAATACTGTCGGTCCAGGGTCCAGTGTCAATGCCAACCAAACCACATCAAATGTGCATAAGCATCGCATGCTATTTAATCAGAGTGAAATTCACCCCAGCCACCATGAGGTCATCCTGCTCTTAAACAAAAAACGTAGACTAAGTTACCACAATTTGAAAAAGGTCATACGTGAGAGAAAAAAATGCATTGCTACGCTTCCTTCTAGAGAGAAACTGACATATCACAATCTAAAAAAAATTGTTCATGCACAACACAACAAAAATAGGTATGGTCGCATATCCCACAATGGTCATGAAACTGTCTTAGAGGGAAAAATCACATTTCATGGGCTAGAAGCAACACCGTGCACTACTACCAATGAAAACCAGCAAATACTTTCTACCCATACTTCCCTTCGGAAGAAAGATGCAAGACAGACCTACATGAAACAAATCAAAGACACTCCTTCCATTGCAAGTGCAATTTGCGATCAATTGAATTTCACAAAAAATAGTAAGTATTTCATGCCTGATTTGGAAGCAGAATATCTTCACTTGACAGTACATGATAAAACATTTTCCAGTGGAAAATTTGTCTTCCATGCAAACGGTCGCTTGAAAATGGAAAACTGCCACAATTTGCAACCCCTGACCAAATAAGATGTAATACACCACTACCAGATGTAAGTGCACTTATGAAACTTGAAGAGCGACTTGTGTCTTTGTGGATTGCATTTGCAAAAATTAGGCCCTAGGGCTATAAACGACCCCAGATGGGCTTAATAGGATCAATTATTAATGTGCCTATTCAACTAGATGTTGTGCAAAAATCCTTGCCACAATCCATTAGCGATATAATGACAATTTTTGTGGCTCTCAAAAGACGCTTGCAATACAAAAATGTCTATCAGATAGGAAAAGTGTGTGTGCATGTTGTTATGAAAGCATTAAAAGAATTATGTTCCAGGGTCCTGTACAAAGCACAAAAAAATTATATAAATGAGAACTGGAACAGTATTCTTGGAGAAGAAGATGACAACTCTGCACAGACTCTCGAAATTGCTAGTGAATTCGATACCAGTGATAAATTGGAGAATGAAACACCTGCTGAGACATTGGTGCATGGATTCACTCATTCACAGTGCACTCATTACTTGTAAGACAAGATTGTCGAAATTGCACCTATTGAGGGGCAACGTCCACTTGGAATATTCAAGGACAAATTCATTGAGGAAGTGAACTTCCCAACATTGTTCTATGGAGATCCATGTCCCACTGACATTACAGAATGATTCAGTTACCATAAAATAGTTCGATGGGAGTTGTTACATTCAAGCGGTGACTTCTCCTGTCACATAACAATTTTGTTTTTCAAAACATTGTACATAATAATAGATTAAGTGTTGTCTTGCATGTGGGTCCGAATAAGAAAAGGCCAGTTACAAGGAAGAAATTTTTTGGCCAAGGATGTCAAGTACAAAGTAAACCTAGAAAAAATCATGAAATCTGATATTGGATACATAGATTTCAAAAACATTCACATCTCTCCTGACTATTTGCAACAAAACAAGAAAATTATTTTTGCAATGATCCTACAATTGGGCCAGCCAACATTTTTCATTGCATTTTGTTGGCCCTTGACCAAGTTGTGGGAGATACTTGGTCATATTTTATCATTTTTAGAACTTTGACACCCTATCGAAGGAAGCGCGCAAGACGAAGCAGAGATCATAGGATCTTGGTCCACTTTTGGGCCCCTTTTAAGGGTTTGGGTTAATGTAGTGGGAAAGGGTAGACCCACTTTTGTTTGTATAAATAGATGTCTAGGCAAGGTAGAAGAGATTCGATGGCTTAGTGTTAGTAATTAGATCTGTGTGATCAGATTTGGATTGTAAATGCTCTATGCATGATTGTAAGAGACTTGCAGAGCTAAGTGCAAGTTGTTGTAGGAGGTTATGAAAGGCTTTGTGTTGAAGCGCAAGGAAGAAGGATCTAGCGAGTTTCACATATCTTTTGTCCTGTGCAGAGTAAGGGTTGTTGAGGCTCTGTGTTGTAACTTCTTGACTGAGATAATAAAGAAGAAGAGTTGGTGGACGTAGCCCCAGGGTGGGGCTGAACCACGTAAATCTGTGTGTGATGCTTTGTGCTTTGATTCAATGTGTTTACTTCTTCTTTTGTTAAGTGCTTTGATATTTGTAGGAAGATATGCTTATGATTTGTGATCCTAGATGTGTATGAATGTTAGATCTGATGTGTATGAAGATGCTTAGTGCTAATCTATTGGGTTTGATCTAGCTTATTGTTGTTAAGTGCTTGAATACTATAGATTAGTGTGAATGTTGCGAAGCTCTGTCTTATAAGCGAAGTGGTTATTGAATGTATCTTGAGGAACTAATGGTGTTAAGTGCTCTAGTAAGTTATATAATCACAGATCTGTGTCCCAGCTAAGGTTGCAGACACCTGAGTCTTGCAACCACCCCTGCCTCTACCTCAGGTGAGACTTCATCTACTTCACAGGTGTTGTCGAAAGGTTCGGTAGTTAGGGTTTTGTTGGTGCGTTGTTGTAGAGTTGAACCCTGGG
Source organism: Picea mariana (assembly GCA_032191745.1). NCBI lineage: Eukaryota > Viridiplantae > Streptophyta > Pinopsida > Pinales > Pinaceae > Picea > Picea mariana. The sequence continues at coordinate 25,972 of JASDQU011102046.1, read as the reverse complement.
TTTTCCCCTGTGCTAACAAATTGGAAGAAGACAGAGCGAAGATCCAAAAAGAAAAGGAGCATCTGCTTGCGAAGCTGATCGAGATCGAAGAAGCAGCCAACAGAGCATTTCGCTCTATGATCGGATTAAGAAGAAAGCAAAATAACCCTTAGAACACCAAGTGATGAAGCTTGCTGAAGTTATTCAGCAACTTCAACAAAGAATCGTAGAATTAGAGCTTCAGACCATACCTAAGTACCCCACAAGAAGAGTGCAACCAGTGAGAAATGATTGCCCGGAGTATAATAGAAAGGATTAAGGCATTCACTGAGGAATGCAAATAATTAAGTAGTACAAGTGTGCAGATACATGAGACCCTAACCGAGAATCCTGAATTGCACAAATTGGAGTCACATCTCCAGGAGGTGAAGCATGAAGCCGAAAAGCTACAGGTACATCTGAAGGCCCTATCACCCATAGAGAAAATGAAACGGTCTTTCGAGCAACACATAGCACAGCAGTAAATCCATGTAATCCAAAGCAAGGTAATGGAAGTAACTTAGCAACTTCAACCTTTGCAAGAGAAGGCATGTCAGATATTTATATAGATCGATAACCAAGGAACAGAGCTGGAACAAGTCGTAAATTCAGCACAACAACGCCTAAAAGGGACGGTGAATGTCACACTCATCCAAGATTTCTTCGAGCAAGAAGAAGTTGCAATGCAGCAGGTCGAAGCAGCTCAAGCCAAGCTTGAGGTGTTCGAAGTAGAATTGATCAAACCTAAGTGACTCGGGACGAGTCACAGGTGAGTGTTGGGGGCCTATTGGCCCTTGACCAAGTTGTAGGAGATACTTGGTCATATTTGACCATTTTTGGAACTTCGACACCCTATCGAAGGAAGCGCGCAAGATGAAGTAGAGATCACGGGATCTCAGTCCACTTTTGGGCCCCTTTTTAGGGTTTGGGTTAATGTAATGGGAAAGGGATGTCGGCCTGTGGGTTCACCCACGCTTAGGCCCACTTTTTTATGTATAAATAGATGTCTAAGCAAGGTAGAAGAGAGTCGATGACTTAGTGATAGTAATTAGATCTGTGTGATCAGATGTGGATTGTAAATTCTCTGTGCATGACTGTAAGAGACTTGCAGAGCTAAGTGCAAGTTGTTGTAGGAGGTTATGAAAGGCTTTGTGTTGAAGCAAAAGCAAGAAGGATCTAGTGAGTTTCACAGATCTTTTGTCCTGTGTGGAGTAAGGCTTGTTGAGGCTATGTGTTGTAACTACTTAACTGAGATAATAAAGAAGAAGAGTTGGTGGACGTAGCCTCAGGGTGGGGGTGAACCACGTAAATCTGTGTGTGATGCTTTGTGCTTTGATTCAATGTGTTTACTTCCTCTTCTGCTAAGTGATTTGATATTTGTAGGAAGATCTGTGTATGCTTTGTTCTCCTAGATGTGTATATGAATGTTAGATCTGATCTGTATGAAGATGCTTAGTGTTGATCTACTAGGTTTGATCTAGCTTATTGTTGCTAAGTGCTTGAATACTATAGATTAGTGTGAATGTTGTGAAGCTCTGTCTTATAAGAGAAGTGGTTATTGAATGTATATTCAGTAACTAACGGTGCTAAGTGTTCTAGTAAGTTGTATAATCACATATTTGTGTCCCGGCTAAGGTTGCAGACACCTGAGTCTTGCAACCACCCCTGCCTCTACCTTGAGAAAGACTTCATCTGCTTCGCAGGTGTTGTCGAAAGGGTTGGTAGTTAGGGTTTTGTTGGTGCATTTTTTTAGCGTTGAACCCTGGGCCAACACATTTACAAGTGCAGAGAATTGCTAGGATCCATTGGTGGCTGTGATATTTGACTTGCATAGGAATAGGAAATGTAAAAAACAAACCGATACACTGGAAAATAATGACATTAACTACCTCATAAGAAAATATCCAGTGACATGTACTCACTACTATAGACATAGAATAAATACTTTGAGACAATTGATATGCCATGATGAAACGTTTTTCGGAAAAATATCGAACTCTTTTTTGTGACTAAATTCCATAATAGGGGGAATGAACATGACCACACATTGTTTTGGATAGAGGGTTCACCAGTCTATGGAGCTGACAACAATTCACAGATCAAGCAATTTGTGGAAAAATACATAACATGCAACACATATCATTTGGATCTAGAACTTGCCAAAGTTCATAGACATTAACATACAAAAAGTTGTAGAAAACGAAAAAACTCGCATTGTAGATACAACTTCCCCGTGCCGCCAATGAGAACAACAAGAATCATAGAGACATTTATTTTAGAGGACAATGTTGTCATTGAGAAATCTAAATCCTTGTTTTTATTTCTAGAAAAAAGAGAGTTTGATGAGTTGATGAGCTTCGATGACTTCTTGACAGAGCTAAATATATCAGACAATGAGTACATCCAATCCATACAATGTACGCTTAAACAACCAATAGTTTTCCTTAAATTAAAACTTTCCCATATCTGGAACAATAGTTTCTCCAAGGACATGCCATTTATGTGGAATGAAAATACAGATGTGCAGTACGTCCTCAATGCATATGTTGCAACATCGTACTGTACCTCGTATATGACAAAGGTTGACAAATCTATGACAAGTGCATTCAGAAGAATACACAAAGAACATGAAAGAAGTCATATTGATGTCATACAAATGATACGTATGCTTGGAAATACATTGCTTAATCTTCAACAAATGTCTTCTCAACAAGCAGTCCACATTGCACTTTCCCTGCACCTCAATTGTGGTTCAAGAAAATGTCTCATCATAAACACATCTCCACTTAAGAAATGCACATTTGTGCTTAAACCACCGTGTTTTCTAGAACAAGAGCCTGACAATTCAGAAGACGTACTATGTCGCTCTATTATTGATTATTACCTCCAGCATCCATGTCCTATTAGGCATATATGCTTAGCATAATTCGTATCGCATTACAAAAAAAATGGTGTGCCCATATCAAAAAGAAAAAAACCCTCTGTGATACGGTTTGTCAAATACAATAAACATTCTGATTATGAAAACTATTGTAGAGAAAAACTATTGTTATATGTTTCGTTCGATGAAAACAAAGAGACATTAAAACATAACTTCTCTACATGGGAAGTTGTGTATGTTGCCTCTAAGACTATAGTGAAAATCAATGAAGCTAGATTTACTTACAATGTTAATCCAACATGGGGTGATCTAGAAATTGCAATTAATGAGCTAGAAAACCCTAGCAATCTAGATGAGACATTCACAAACCGAAAAACAACCAGAACTCCCTGCAAGTCATATGAATTGCAAGCAGATTTGCCTCGTCCTCGAGCAAGTGGCATTGAAAAATGTATCAATCTTGGTTTTCAAGTCACAAAAACTCCTTTCCTTATTGAAAATAATGAATACCACAAAATAAGACGTCTGTTGAATCGAGAACAACAAACAATTCTAAAGGACAATGCACTTAAATAATGCTTGAACATGGACACTCATGTGCACTTGTTCCTTACATGTGGAGCAGGAATAGGCAAGACATTCACAATGAAATCATTGTTCCAAATGCTTATATGAATCTATGATTCAAACAATTCCTCTGATCCTATGAAACCGAAGGGACTAATAGTTGCATACACAGAAAAATCTGCATATAATGTAGGTGGAACAATAGTCCACTCTGCATTTTTAATGCCTTTTAACAAGTCATAGTTTATTCCACTTAGCAAGGAAATGTTAGATACCTTGTCTAATCTTTATGAAGAACTCCAACTTGTCTTTATAGATGAGGCATATTTTATTGGAAGTCGCTTCTTGTATTCCATTGACAACCGACTAAGAAGCATAAAACATGTGCACACAAAATACTTTGGAAACATTGACATGATATTCTTTGGGGATCTTTACCAGGCACAACCGATCCAAGATTCTTTGATATTTGAACAACCTGCGGTTAACATGAAAACAGTGACGCATGACTTCTAGAGAGACAATATTAAATGATTTGAATTGCATACTACAATGTGCCAGGCAGATGAAACATTTATTACAATTCTGAATAGAATGCGGACAAACAACCAAACATATGATGACTTAACATATATCAATTCGAGGTGCTTGCGACCTGCACCAACAGACCCAACATTCCCTTACCTGTTCTACACAAATAAGGATGTTGCAATTCATAACAGGTACATGCTATCGCTCATGACTGGCGATGATATCATCATCAATTCAATTGACCTGGAAGAATACAACCATGGAAATGTGCCACGTCATGAACATATAGCCACTTTACCTTTACAGCTTGTCCTGAAATTACAAATGTTGGTTGAAATATATGCCTACAACTATGATTCACAGGATGTCTTGGTCAATGGTGCAGATGGAATACTCAAAAGCTATACCAAAACAGAAAAACTTGATGTCCTTTGGATTAAGTTCCATGAATCACATATAGGCAAGCGACAAGAAAGAAAGTTGGCTTATCTATATAATTCAAACACTGCAAGCGATTGGACACCTATTTTGCGAATATCAAAGCCAGTATTAACATCAGCAAAGACAGGTTGACTGAAGATTTGAAAACAGTTTCCAATTAAACTTGCATGTGCACGTACAGTCCACAGATCGCAAGGGATAACACTTGATAGTGTTGCATTTCAACCTACTGGAATTCGAATACATGGACTTGTATACATAGCATTGTCCTGTGTCAAAAGCATAGACTCCTTGTATTTACTAAGTCCTCTTACAAAAGATAATTTCAAAGTCAAACAGAAAGTTGATATTGAAATGAAACGCCTTAGGACTACCGCAAAATGGCATCTGCGGTGTGATTACCAATTCATACAAACAAACTCATATGTATCAATTCTCTCACTTAACACACACAGCTTACATGCACACATGGATTATATACTCAATGACTATGATACAATGCAATCTGATACTTTGTGCTTGCAGGAAACATACATGGCATTATGCATGCAAAACAAACAATTTCCAAATCACAGCTACATATCAAGTTACATTACACATGGGGTGATGATACTGGTGAAAAAACATGTACCAATTTTGGATCATAGACATTTCAAAGAAAAGAATGTTGAGATGGTGCTTGCAAAAATATTTTTCCATGGAACAAAAATTGCAATATTGAATCTGTATGTTGCTCCCCATGCAACATTCTCCAACATACTAAATGTTCTTTCCAATGCATTAGACCATTTGCACATGAACGGAACCATTGTGCTTGTAGGAGACTTCAATATTGGCATGCTACAAAATAATGCCAAAACAAAAGAATTGGAAAACTACATGTGCAAATACAGTCTCCGCTTTCTTTTCAACAACACAAGCCATGTGAAAAATGCGCTTATTGACCATGTATGGTCAAATGTGCCCATTCCCCAATACATCATCTTTATCTTAGACACATACTGGTCTGATCACAATACAATTGGTATTGCACTTGAATTATGAGATATACATCAAATATATTGCAAAGTCATATTTCTATGTTTCAAAGCATATCTGTGTAGCTTGTTGCAAAAAAACAAATTATCCAACTCCTTAGTTTTCCTTGGTTTGTACACATACTGGTCTGGTCACCACACAGTTGGTGTTGTACTTGAATTATGAAATATACATCAGGCATATTGCAGAATCATATTTCTATGCTTCAAATCATATATGTCTATCTTGTTGCAGAAAATCGAGATATCCAACTTCTTAGTTTTCCTTGGTTTGTAATTGATTTTGGTCACAAATTTTTTATACAAAAAAA
>JASDQU011102046.1:0-14247 GCA_032191745.1 Picea mariana | reverse complement strand
AAGGGAGAAAACCTATTCTTCTTCGAAATGATAGGCAGTCTTTTAAGTTATGTACATCATCTTTAATTGAGCACCAACTCAATGTGAGGCTACTACCTCTGTTTTACAAGATATAACTTGTTTGAGAGCACCAACTCTCTGGTTTTTCTGGAACCCACTAAAAGGAAGCACCAACTCCCTATATGTTCCAGCACCAACTGGATGGAAGCACCAACTTCCAGTTACACAGGCTCCAACATGTATAACAGAGAACACTTGTTCTCCCTAGCACCACCCTGCCACCCTGGTTTCTCTGGCTGCAACCAGATGGAAGCTACAACTTCCTGTGTTCAAGCTCCCACTTGAACCTATGAGGACAACAGTCCTCTCGAGCACCTCCCAACCTCCCTAAAATACAAATGGTCAAATAAACATTCAACTTTACAGATAAGTATGTTCTTACCAATCTTTCTTTGTTCTGTAAATCTAGTCTTCTGCACACTGTTCTGCTGCTCTTCTCTTCCTCTGTCTGTTCAGTAGGTATGCTCTGCATCAACTCGTTCTCTCATTCTTCTCTACTTTTGTTCTTTCTGTCATTCTTCTATGCTTCTTCTCTTTCTGTCCTTCTCCTCTGCTTTTACTCTTTCACTACACATATGCTCAATCTCCTCCTGTGCATCCTCTTCTTCTCTGTTCTTACAGTTTCATTCTTTTTCACTTACTGAACCATCAACAGGGCACAGTCTGTTTCATCTTCTTTTATACACACGAACACGATGGTTCAACTTCCCAACTCCTTAGGCAAAATGACGACAACTATCTAAGCAACTGAAGCGCCAACTGGTTGACAATCATGAGTCCATTTTACTAACGGATTTATAACTGAAACAGTTAATCTGTGAGAAAGAACAGTAACCCTCCGATCACATTCAAGTTTTATCCGCGCCATTGGATGACCTTTATTATTCTTTCCTTTTTAAGTCGGGTTTCGGCATTTCGGCATTCCTGTGCCCAAGTGTCTCGACACTTCATTTCGCGATCTCCGAAACTCCTAAATGGAGCTTTATCTGGACTGACTCCTTCTCTTCCTGTGACCAAGTGTTGTGACCACAGCCTTATGCATAAGGTGCTTTTGGGATTTCGCATATCACAAATTCGACATGCCTGATGTTCAATGTTCTTGTCAATACCAAAACCCGATCCCCGAAATTCTGTATAGAAAACAGATCAACGATCCAGATTATATCTAGATCTGACGGTTCAGATTAAGTCGGGATATTACTCATCGCAATTTTGACACTCTGGACGATTGGTGTTTTTGTCACCTCAAACTCCCGATCCTCGACACTCCGTAAAAAAGTCGAATCAATGGATCTGACGGTTGCTATTACATCACGATTTCGCATATCGCAATTTCGTAGTTCGTGTTGCATCATTTCTTTTGCCTCTCTATATCGCGATTCGTGAAACTCTGATATGGGGTGTGATCAACGGTCCAAGTTTGATCTTGGCTCAATGGTTGTGATTGAATCGCAATATCGCGTATCGCGATTTCGGAAGTCTCATTGCATTTGTTTACTTGCCACTCCATGTTGCGATCCCTGAAACTCCGACACGGACTGGAATCAACGGTCCAGATCAAAGCTTGATCTGACGGCTCAGATTACATCGCGATTTCGCATATCACGATATCGGAATTCTCGTTGCATTGTGTTCTTGCCTCTCCATGTTGCGATTCGCGAAACTCCGATAAGGAGTTGGATCAACGGTCTAGATATGATCTTGACTCAACGGTTGTGATCAAGTCACGATTTTGCATATCGCGAAATTGGGATTCCTGAGGTTAATAAACTTTGACATCTCCAACTTTCGATCCCCGAAACTCCGATAAGAACTAGGATCTACGGTTCAGATTCATCCTTGATTCAATGGCTACGATTCAATCGTGATCTTGTTGCAACGGGATTCCTGTCTGATACAGACTTGCCATCAATGACAACCATTCGTTGTCTGTTTAATATTTGCCAACACGCATTCGATGTCTGTTCAATATTTGCCAACACGACTGACCCTCGGATTGGGGACTGGTCCTATATCATGACATCATGAGTCTGACCGACTGCAGTTCCTTTCAACACTTAGCCAATTATCTCTCTGCAGGGTCGCGACTTTTCGCTATCGAATTTTTATGCCCCCTATTTCATGATATATGTATTCAACGGCAATTTACAGGATTCCAACCAACCCCTGGGTTGGCGCTATTATAAATATTTCACCCAAAACTTTTTTCATCTACAAGTGCGTGATATACATCCTACACCCAAAAATGGCGTACTCTACAATTCGTCGTGACTTAGCACTATCGATTTGTTATGCCCCCATGTTCCGTGATATACATGTTTCACACAACACTTTCATGATATAAATTTTGCACCAAACACTTGCATCATTTACAATTCAACCCTAGTTATAGAGTCTGTCTGCCCAGGAATCCGTGATCTGAAAAGTGGCTAGGCATCGAATGGCTAGCGGTCGATCGGAGTCACGATATAAAAGCACAAAACACCATTCAAATTCGAACATGGTTTACATTTGGACCACAAATAATCCAGTAAGATACATTAATATGGATACATTTTAAATAAACATAAACGAAATCCCTTTAAACTTGAATCTAACTTTCTCGAGCTTCTCAATTGTCTGTGGGTTAATCGGTTAGCAAACTGTCAAATCCTCATTTCCATTTATATATTCACATTAGGAACCCAACCGATGACCATCCCTTTCAACACTTTGCCAAATATCTCACCGCGGCATCCCAACTTAGTGCTATCTCATTCTTATCCCACATGATTCGTTATATACATCTTGCACCCAACACTTTCGTCATATACATTTTTCACCCAACAATTCTATGATAAAAGATAAAGTATAGAAGATGGAACATTTCAGTGCAAAATGTGTAATAGGAAGAGGGTATTCATGCCATCTTCAATTCAAATTCATTTTTCTTTTACTGGTGAGAACTCGGTGCAGAGGTTCGCTTATTGGCATTAACAACCAAAAAATGTATTCAACAACGATTTATGGGAGCCAAACCGACCTCCGGGTTGGAGATATTATAGATCTTACACCCAAAACTTGTGCCATTACAATTCCTCCATATACATCTTGCACCCAAAACTTTTGTGGTCTACAATTCATCCACATATTAGAACATGGTTTTCATTTCGATCACAAATAATCTATTAAGATACATTGATATAAATACAATTTAAATAAATATATTTAAACTTGAACCTGACTTTTTTCGAACTCGTTGATTGGTCCTATATCATCACATCATGAGCCCGACCTACCGCATTTCCTTTCAACACTTAGCCAATTATCTCTCCGTGGGGTCGCGACTTAGCACTATCAAATTTTTATGCCCCCTGTTCCATGATATACGTATTCAACAGCAATTTACAGGAGTCTGACCGACCCCTGGGTTGGCACTATTATAAATCTTGCACCCAAAACTTTCATCATCTACAAGTGCACGATATACATCTTGCACCCAGAACTTCCATAATCTACAATTCGTCACGTCTTCACGCTATCGATTTCTTATGCCCCATGTTTTTTTTTATACTTGTTGCACACCACACTTCAGTGATATACATTTTGCACCAAACACTTGTGTCATATACAATTTGACCCCGGTTATAGAGCCCGCCTGTCCGAGAGTATGTGATCTAAAAAGTGGCTAGGCATTGAATGGTTAGCGGTCGGTCAGAGTCACAATATAAAAGCACGAGCGCAAATGTGAACCGATGCGTCCACCAACGCGCACATTGGGACATTTTCGGAAAAATGGCTAAGTAACCAGAAAGAGAAAGTAGAGGGGGGAAACGGTCGGACGGGCTTCAAAGTAGGGTGACAAGGGTTCTTGAGGAGACATAAGGCCCCACCTGTCAAATTGTATATATATATTTCTTCTACTCATGAAAAATCAGTGCACACGTTCGCTTATTGGCATTAACAACCAAAAAATGTATTCAACAGTGATTTACGGGAGCCCAATCGACCCCTGGGTTGGCTCTATTATATATCTTGCACCCAAAACTTGTGTCATCTACAGTTCCACCCTATACATATTGCACCCAAAAATTTCTTGGTCTATAATTCATCCACATATTGGAACATGGTCTACATTTGGACCACAAATTATCTATTAAGATACATTAATATAAATACAATTTAAATAAATATATTTAAACTTGAACCTGACTTTTTTCGAACTCATCGATTGGTCCTATATCGTCACATCATGAGCCTGACTGAACGTAGTTCCTTTCAACACTTAGCCAATTATCTCTCTACAGGGTCGCGCCTTAGCGCTAACGTAATTTTATGCCCCATGTTCTGTGATAGGCGGGTTGGTTCGCTCATTTCCCTCGGGTTGGCGCTATTATAAATCTTGCACCCAAAAATTTTGTACTCTACAATTCGTCGCGACTTAGTGTTATTGATTTCTTATGCCCTCATGTTCCGTGATATACATGTTGCACACAACACTTCTGTGATATACATTTTTCACCAAACACTTCCGCCATTTACAATTCGACCCCATTTCAGTGCAAAATGTGTAACATGAAGAGGGTATTCATGTCATCTTCAATTCAAATTCATTCTTCTTTTACCGGTGACAACTCAGTGCACAGGTTTGATTATTGGCATTAACAACCAAAAAATGTATTCAACGGCGAATTACGGGAGCCCAACCGACCCCAAGGTTGGCACTATTATAGATCTTGCACCCAAAACTTGCGCCATCTACAATTCCACCATATACATCTTGCACCCAAAACTTTCATGGTCTAAATTTTGTCCACATATTGGAACATGGTTTTCATTTCGACCACAAATAATCTATTAAGATACATTAATATAAATACAATTTAAATAAATATATTTAAACTCGAACCTAAATTTTTTCGAACTCGTTGATTGGTCCTATATCATCACATCATGAGCCCAATCGACTGCAGTTCCTTTCAAAACTTAGTAAATTATCTTTCCACGGGGTCGTGACTTAGCGCTATCGAATTTTTATGCCCCATGTTCCATGATATACGTATTCAACAACAATTTACGGGAGTCTGACCAACCCCCGGGTTGGCGCTATTATAAACCTTGCACCCAAAAATTATGTGGTCTACAATTCGTCCACATATTGGAACATGGTCCACATTTGGACCACAAATTATCTATTAAGATACATTAATATAAATATAATTTAAATAAAATATTTAAACTTGAACCTGACTTTTTTCAAACTCGTCCATTGGTCCCATATCATCACATCATGAGCCCGATCGACCGCAGTTCCTTTCAACACTTATCCAATTATCTCTCCGTAGGGTCGTGCCTTAGCGCTAACAAAATTTTATGCCCCATGTTCCGTGATAGGCGGGTTGGTTCGCTTATTGCCCCAGGGTTGGCGCTATTATAAATCTTGCACCCAAAACTTTTGTATTCTACAATTCGTCACGACTTAGCACTATCAATTTCTTATGCCCTCATGTTCTGTGATACACATTTTGCACTAAACACTTATGTCATTTACAATTCGACCCCATTTTCCAAAATTTACTGTGTAAGCTACTTAGCAGGGACTACGCTGCCATGCAACACTTGTTTTACATGGCATTATTATTTACGGGGTTTTATCCATCGTGATGGTTGATGGGAATGTGTAGTGGTAGAAATGTGTTTTGGTATTGATGGTTACAAGCCACTATTTATTTCTTAACATGAGACTATCTTTATTTTTGAAATACAAAGGAAAATTTTTGAAATACAATGTATTTTTGAACTTGGATTTTGATGATGGATATATTTGGTGCACAAATACTTATGCTTTATTTCACCCTGTTATAATTTGTGAGTTCCTACGAAAATATTTCTTATTCGGTGACACATATGTCAATTGATATCTTATTTGTACTATATTACTTTTGTAGCAGCAAATAGCACCATCATACTCCACAATGTTGGTTATTTCTTCCCTCACCTAGTTTTATTCTTTGAATTTGGCTTTATCCTTTGAATTTGCATGGGAAAACTTTGATAGATTTCTAAATTTCAAATTTCCAAAGGCAATTTGTGGTCAAAAACTAATATCAAAGAAATAAGTTTAGATATGGACAAAATCCAATGGATATGTTGTCAAGAGAAACAAAAGAATTTTCACCAAAGGTCTAGTAAAAAAATGTGGCCAAGGGTTTGGATTTGAACTTGGCTTTCATACCAATGAAATGAATAAGGTTTGTTTATCCAACATAAAAAAGGAAATAGAACAAAATCCATAAAGGACAAATAATATATATAATTGAATAAAATATGAATGAATGTTTTACAATGACCTACGTGATAGTCTAATATACACATTGACGGGTCACAAGGTGAAGGGTTATGACCCTTAGTTAGGATGTGCCCTTCATTTGAATATTATTATTAGTAGTAGTATGTATTTCATGCTTCTTTATATGTTTGTGTTCATTACATTGTTCAATGGTGGTTTTTAAATGCTATTTTTTGCCCCAAAGTATTTTTGAAGAATGCATATGAGGAAAAGAGGGTGCACTTTATAACTTAAGTCATTGTAAGAATAGAAAGAAACATTTCAATCCCAAACCACTTATTCTAAAAGGTACTACTCCAACCAAATGACCTAAAACGTGATTATATCTAAAGCATAAAAAATAAAAATAAAATCCCACCCCCAATCAATGGCTACATAGGATACTAGTGGATTTGTAACAACCCTAGTTCAATAGTTGTTTAAGGTTTATCAAGTATAGTTAATTAAATAATTAACTGTCCTAATGTGTATTAGTTAAATAATGATTATTTATTAATAATATTATTTATTTATTTATTTATTTATTGTTTAATATATGTTGATTAATTAATTAATTAACACATCTAATGTTTGGGTAACGAATTAAAGGCTTAATAACTTTTAATTTATTCTTAGAAAACTTTACGTACGCAGGGATAAAGCATTGAATGGAGGGATAGGGTATTGAATGGGGGGGATAAGGTATTAAATGGAGGGATAAGGTGGGTGGCATTAAATGCAGGTAGGAGGCGGTGAATGGGAGGAGGATATGAGGGGGCAGAGGCATTCGGGAGCAGGGGACTTTTGGAAACTTTGGGGAAAGGAAGTTTTTTTCTCAGATTGAGGACTATGTTTTCTGGTTTGGAGTTTGGGTGGACTGCTACAGGGGTGCATCAGTTTCTAGGAGTTTTGGGCTCAGGGGCCAAGAATCCTCATGGAATCCTGGAGCTAGGGAGTCGGATAGGCTCTATTCCTAGCTGGCAGGAAGGAAGGATTCGGTTTTGGGCAGAGTTTGGGCAGAGTAGAAGTGAGGATAGACAGATATTGGAGAAATAGCATCAGACAGAGGTATTTATTTTCATGAATATGATGTGTTATGTGGTTGTTACGTTAATTTATTTTCATGTTGTTCATAAATAAAATTTATGTTGAATAATAAACAATTGTAAGATGATGATTAAATTGTACAGGATATAATTTCTTTATTCTTTATTTTAGCTTGTGTTTTATAAGGCTCTGTGGGGACAGAGACCTTGCACATGGAATCAGAGCACTGGTTCTAACTCTTAGAGCCTATGGGCCTTCCTGAAGTAGATATAATAATAACTATAAAAAAATAATTGATAAATCTAATTAAGTTATTGTTTTGGAAAGATCTAAGACATTTTCAAAATTTTAGAACAGGAAAATCTTTGCCAGAAATTTCAAGGCCCCAAATTTTAAATCTAAATGCTTCGACATGATAATTTGAGCATTCATCTCCCAACTAGATTGTGTTATCTCTTAGTCCGAGAGTCTATCTAGCTATCCCTCCTTTTCTACTTGCGCTTATAATTTATTATAAGAAATAAAAGAGAAATAATACCGAACTAAATAATATATATATATATATATAATCCCTGTGTGTGAATATTGTTCAAGCATTCCAAAAATTTTAACTGTTTAAAAAAAAAACTATTGGTTTTATACCTAATCCAGTCCTTAGTCGATCCAAGGCAGAGGTCGCATCCAAGGTTATGTGATATGTATTACTAGGCCCTGTCCTTTATTTGTATTCTTACAAGTCCATGAGCCAACATAACACACATAGCACCAAATCCAATGCCCAATACTAAGCATTAACCAAAGAGAGGAGTAAAAGCCACGGGATATGGTGGTCGATGGGAATCAAACCCAGACCTTCCAAATATAGCAAAGAGCAAACAAAAAAAAAGTGAACCTGCAAACCCTAACCTAAAGAAGGCACCAAATGACCAAACTAGACTGAGCCTAACACCTAAGCGCCAAACCAAGCCAAGCGCATACATCAAGCACAAATGGGCAGCATATGTGTTCACTACTCGAAATTTGAGTTTTGAATTGCATAGTGGAACTATGACAATATTTCTCTTGGAAACCCTGAATCACCACACACACAAAATCTGAGTCAGATGAGGAAAGATTAGCAAATTTCATAAGACCTGGATAAGGAACAAGTAAACAAATTTAGTAAGACATGGATGGGAAACTAGTAGTAGATCCAGGCCAAAAGAGAAGGGTTGGACCTAGTACAGAAATAAAACATAAAAAATGTAATTTTCTACTGAGCCAATTGACTGTGGGCTCTAAAAATCTAGTCTCAGGAAAGAAGCAGAACATACTTGCCAGAAAAATGGCCACATAACCGGTGGATTTAAGCAAATTGAGATGGGTTATGCCAAGATGACTTGGCATTCTACAAAATGCAGCGATTTTGAACTTACCCAAGTGAGGTTTTGAGCCTATAGTAAAGCTGTTAAAACGATATTTTTTAGAGTGATTTCCTTGACTCCTTTTGTAGATGCAAAACAAATCCATCTCCAAAACAATTTGTCATTGATGTTGTTATCAATCCCATAAGAATCGGTTAACGAAAGTTCAAAACTTTCAAGGGGACCAAAATGAAAGAGCATCATGCGATCAATTACTTCTTCTTTAAAACACAGACTGGAAACTTTGATATGGGGTAAAACTATCCACGGATATTTCCATCTGCATGACAGTAAAGAACAATAGACTGCATGTGTTAAAGAAAGCTTAGAAAGAATATGAGAGCAGAGTAGGTTATCATCCAAAGCGCCAGAGCCAAACTCCAAGTCCACATGTCAAACACAAGTCAACATACAGCACTAGCTCCAATGAATAGCCTCAAGCTCATAGAAAATACAGAAAATATAGGGCTCGAGGCCCAATCTCTAAGCATTCAAACCAGCCATTAAAGCCCGAGCCAAGCATCAATTACCAAGTCACATGCCAACACAATACACAAGTCTAGCGCTTTCACTATGGACCGTTAACCATTGTGCCACCGCTTCTACGAGCCAAAGAAACGCAGGCCCAAGTCATCTAAAGGAGTAACTCACGAGATAGCACCCTCTTGAAAATCCATTGCAACACAAACATTGGTAACAAAAACAACAACATCACATACACTAGTGTTCCATTTCATAGAACTATGGAAAATGAACCAGAATAGATCAAGCCAACGCCAACATGCAACATACAAGCCAGCGCCAACTCTCTTGCCAAGCCAACACGCAACATACAAGACAACACAACACAACAACAAGCCACACAAGTATCAAAGGAGAAACCCACAACAGTTGATCTCATTGCACAACGCATCCATGAGCTATCGCTCTATCCAACCAAGTCCATGAGCTATCGCTCTAAGCACCAACTACCGAGGGCATTCAATACATCAGCTAAAGAGAAAACGCCATGCGCTAAGCCGAGGAGGAGCCTACTGAGTATTGAACAAAAGGCAGCCTACATGTTGTACAGCAGAAAGAAAAAAAAAAGTCTAGCCCAACCCCACTCGGAGTGTCTCGTCTCCAACCTACAGCTCAGCGCCAAAGCTATCCAAGGAAGAGCCCACATGCCGAAGCTACCAAGAAAAAAAAAATCATTTAAACAAAAAAAAAGAGCCACAAGGGGCATTGATTTATGCACGGCGCATCAATGTGACCTGCAACACTACTCACCAAAGCCGATGCACATGTCCAAGAGCCAAGACACCAAGGAGAAAAGGATCAACTCTTGTGCACTACGCGACCTCCATTCCTGGAACTCGTGGATACCAGGGTCAACCGAGCAGAGGGACAGCCATGGCCGACCTCATCCTTCACCTCTACAGAACGTTTGAAGAAAAAAATGAGAATGAAAAGAGTCGAGTGAGGCTAGGGTTCGAGGAGATAAAGGAAAGAATAATTTAGGGTTGAGGATGAGAACCATTGGAATGAGGGCACGTGGACCTCATGCACCCACGATGCCCGACTTCAAATAAAAAAGAAAATTTTGTTTATTTTTTTTATTTCTTTGAAAAATTCTCTTATTTAATCATTTTTTTATTTATTTTTAATTAATTCTTTTTAAAATTTCTTTTAAATTGCGTTTTTTTTTATATAGATCATATAAAATTTGTTTAAAAAAAAATGTTAATTATAAAAATATAATAATAAATATATAATAATAATAATGTTATAAAAAAAAATAAGTTTGGAGTCCATGGGTTTTGAACCCACAACCTCCACCAAGCCCAAGCACCTTGAGAAATGGACCAACACCAACACGTTCCACATGTTACTTTACAAAATAAATTCATTTATATAAATTAATTAATTATCAATAGTCATAAAGTACTATCCCGGAGTATAATCTCCAATTATCCAAGTTAACCAAGCACTGAGTTTCATTCCCTCAACCATCGAGCCAAGCGCCAAGCCCTTCCATTCCATTCCACCATCCAAAGCTAAGCACCAAGCTCGCAAGGGAGAATTTTGTGCACAATGTATTAACATTATAAAATTTTAATGTTAATAATGGGTTTGAAACCTATGATTATTAATCAAATATATATATCCTCATGATTAATGAATGTAATAATGTAACTTTATAATTTATAAAGGTTAAAAGTCCTTGTATAGTAGCGGGATTTTGATGCATGTTATGGGAAATAGTCAAGGTAGAATAGGGGTATAATAGAAAGCACCATATAAGGGATCTGATGCACTGTGGCGAGTGTGGTACAGTGCTAGCATAACTACCAGGCGAGAGGGTCAATAGTTTTCTTAGGCGAAGACATCAAGCTTAGACACTTTAACCCTAACCTAGCCACTTCCCCTAAAGAGAGTAACATTTTTTTACAGACAAGTAAAAAAAAACTTATGCCTAACCCTGTTTTCTATTTTATGTTGCGCAAATGTAAAATGTCCTTGAACTCACCCTGAAAACTTTGGTTGATGTAGGTTAAATCATACAAGATGGTTAGGACTCGAGGAAATCGAGGCAGAGGGGCATCATCGCAAGGACTGCCAGTGTCGCCACCACCATCGCCTAAACTAGCTCTCATACTGCGCTCTTTGGAGGCCATAAATGAGACTTTAAAGGGGCGTCAACCAACAGGGATTGAAGTGGAGCCCCCACCATCTGGAATGGGTAATCCAAAAGCGTCGAGGGATTCAGGGGGAGGACCTCCACCCGAAGACATCACTAGAGAGCTGCAGAAGATCAAACTTCTGGAGTTTGTCGGGGGTCGTGCCAGTGAACATATCAAGGCATGGTTGGAATGCATGACAAGGTGTTTTGCCTTAAGAGACTATGTGTCCACTTCAAAGGCAAAGATAACGATTTTTTAGTTAAGAGACAGTGCCTTGAACTAGTGGGGCAACCTGGAAAGACAACTGCATCTTATCCTAGACACCATATCTTGGGAACTTTTCGAGAAGAGGTTCTGAAGGAAATATCTACCAGCTTACTATGAGAAACAACAAGTGGGAGCATTTCATGCTCTAGTACAAGGAAACGGGACCGTAGAAGAATATGAGATTAGGTTTATGGAATTGGTCAAATATGTTTCATATATGGATAATGACCAATGATAGGCAGAGTGCTTTGTCTATGGGTTAAACCCTAATATAAGGGCTATGGTGCGGATGTGGAAACTGTCTTCAGTAGAGGAAGCTATGGAAAATGCGCGTTATGCAGAGGAACACATGAACTTAACCGAAGGTACGAGACAAACCTTTCCGCATCATTCTGGATTCGTGGGGAAGGCCCCTAGGACATTTCCCAGGGGAGGGGACTCAAGGCCACCTCCATATGGTAATAGAGTTGCACCAAGGATAGTAGCCATAGGGATTTCAGTGGCAGTGAGTGAAGCATCTCGTTCAGCACCAACAACGCAGGCAGGTCCATGACCATCTCAGGGAGCGGCTAGTAGGGGCAGGGGTTCCAGGGGAAGGAACTCATTTCGTAGACATTCACAGAACAGTGCGCGGGTTCAATCCCATGTTACATGTTGGGGGTGCGGAGGACCCCATTACCAGCATGACTGCCCAGAGTTACAATCAGGATTTATGCATAGAGAAGGAAAGGCCCTGATGGGAAGAGCAAGTGGCAGCCACCAGATTTGTGCAGCAGTTAATAATGACCAGGAAGAACATCAATCAACGGTGGTGGAGTCATCAGGTACGCTAAATCATATCAATGTTAAGATTTTATTTGATTCTGGTGCTACAAATAGTTTCATTTCACCATCTGCATTAGAAAAGATTGGGTTGGTAGCCTACGATCACGATGACTTTAAACAAGTTGAGATGGCTTCGGGGGAAAAACAAGCGGTAGGACCTAGCGTTGATAATTGTATAGTAGACCTGGGAGTGTGCACTACCAGGTTGAAGGTATACGTCATTGCTCTTGAGACGTATGACCTAATCATTGGAATGGATTGGTTAGAATCTCATCGAGCTTTGGTAGATTGTTTCGCAAAAAGGGTGATTTGTGTCGACGATGAAGGAAGACTAATAGAGATCCATGGTGTACGGAGACGGGTGTCTCTACGCTTTATCTCAACTATGAAGGTTAAGTGTTGCATGAGGCAAGGGTGTCGACTATATGTAGTGGAAGCGGTGAATGAAAGGAAGGGACCCTCCTTGGATCAGTACCTAGTTTTGTCAGAATTTAAGGATGTTTTTCCGAACGAGTTACCATGGTTACCTCCTGAGAGGGAGATTGATTTTACTATTGAGCTAAAACGTGGTATAGAACCAATTTCCAAGACTCTGTATCAGATGACAGCACCGGAACTTTGTGAGTTGCAAATGCAGTTGAAAGATGTACTTGACTTAGGGCTAATAAGGCCCAATGTCTCACCTTGGGGTGCACCAGTAATTTTTGTAAAGAAGAAGGATGGTTCCTTACGATTGTGTATAGATTACAGGGACTTGAACCATGCTACAGTGAAAAATAGGTACCCAATGTCGTGAATAGATGACCTCTTTGATCAAATGAAAGGGGCGGTGGTATTCTCAAATATTGATTTGCGATCAGGGTATCACCAGTTAAGGATTAAGGAAGGCGATATCCCAAAAACTGTCTTTCAAACTCGGTTTGGGCATTACGAGGTTTTCGTAGTACCTTTCGGATTGACTAATGCATCGGCAGTATTCATGAGCCTCGTGAATGGAGTATTTTGGAAGTACTTAGACCATTTTGTACAAGTCTTTCTAGATGACATCCTCATCTATTCCAAAAATGAAAGAGAGCATGAGGAACACTTACGAGTGGTGTTGTCCTGCCTTAGAGAGAACAAATTGTATGGGAAGTTGTCGAAGTGTTCCTTCTTCCAGAAAGAAATCCACTATTTAGGTCATATCATTTCCTGTGAAGGAATCTCTGTGGACCCAAAAAAGGTAAAGTCCATTATGGAATGGCTAGTGCCGAAAAATTCCCATGAGGTAAGAAGCTTCATGGGGCTAGTAGGTTATTATTGGAGATTTGTGGAAGGATTCTCTAAAATAGTGAAACCAATCACCACTTTGCAGTGCAAGGGGGTCAGGTATGAATGGACAGAAGAATGTGATAGTGCATTCATTGAGCTTAAGAGGTTGCTAACTAGTGCACCAATTCTACGAGTGTCAGATATGGAAAAGGACTTCACAGTTTTCATAGATGCCTCGAAGCAAGGGTTGGGGGTCGTGCTAATGCAGGATGGAGGAGTGATAGCTTATGTTTCAAGGAAGTTGAAGAAACAGGAAGAGATTTACGCTACTCATGATTTAGAGTTGGCAGTTGTAATGCTAGCTCTGAAACTTTGGAGGCACTATCTTGTGAGGCGAAACTTTGAGCTCAAAACGGACCAT
>JASDQU011102045.1:18797-30611 GCA_032191745.1 Picea mariana | reverse complement strand
CTTAGAGGTATTCCCTTCACACTCTATGTGCAATACATTCCTAGTTCGTAGTGATTTAATATACCGCGAGTATGAAAACCCACCAATGAGATTTCCATTGGTTACTGGTTCGAGGCTTGTACAAGTGGTTTCCTTTTTCCTGGTTCCATAGTCGAGGGTAAACATATTAGGGTTTGTTTTCCATAAGTGATGACATGAACATGCTCGCCTCAAGTGTGTGCGACTTACCCATCTCTGATTATTTCATAGTTAAAATCTTCTGCGGTTCTTTGCAGTGTTCCTTAAACCCTCTTGTGGTATATTGTATGTTTATCATTGTTTATGTGTAAAAGATTATGTATAAAATTTACCTTGGCAAAGAGGTGAGGATGGTATGAATAACCAAACCTTCGGTTCTTAGGCTACGACAATGCCTCCCTGGACTTACTGAATCTCATTTATTTTAAATCCATGGCATAAAGTTATAAAGGAGTGAGCCCTGTGGTTTGTAGCGTGAATCTTCCTTACTATAGTATGCGTATATAATATCCTGACTATAGTGTCCATCTTAGTTATTTCTCGCATAATTTATACATAAAAAGTCGTAAGACTTCACTTGGTTTAAATAACTTGCTTCCCGAAGTATATTTTCCAGGTATCAAAATTGTTCCTAAACTTTTTTTCTTCTGGACTGTGGTTTCGGTGTTTATTTGTAATTCCTCTATATAAAAAGTTACTTAATTATTACACTTTGTGATAAGTTAGTTGGTACAAAAAGTAATTTGGTTCTCCATTTAAGGTTCGGTTCTTCTCTTTGTGTTCCTTATCATAAATTCGTAGATTAAGAATTATGATAACGAAATCCTCTAACCCAATCTGAAAATTCTGAGCTAGGCAAAGATGCCTTTGTGTGACATGCACCAAACTGTGGGAAACTTAATTCAGATCTTTATCAAATCTTAGATGTTTTAGAGATGTTCTACTTCTTCAATGAAATGAAAAGGAAGATTTAAATAACTGTGTTTTTCTTTATCATCCAATGTAATTTTGGGTAATTATGACAACAATGCCTCACGACTTTGTCTGAAATTACGAATTGGCACTACTGTAATGTACCTCAAAATCGTCATAATGTTTTTTTTCTACGAGGAAATAACCTACAATGTCATTTAAATGTTCGTCACTAGATGGGAGAAATCTTTATTTTTGTTATAATTTTCTGTGACGTAAATTAAATTCATCCAACCACATGATGCCATTTAAATACTTGTCTATCTTACTCGATATTGAAACTTATATGGTTAATTCTCCAAGGGTTTAGTAATTTCCCTTTTATCTCCAACCTACTCATCCATACACATAAATATCTATACCATAGCCAATACTTAGGACTTATAGTCCTAATCTCTCTCTACATACAAGGCCCTTATGGTCTACGTGCAATACTATTAATTTTTTCCATAATGGTAAACACTTAGAATTATTATACATAGCTCTGATTAATAGATCGGTTCCCTTTCGGGTTTTCCAAGATTAACACTAACCCGATCCCTTTTCCCAACAGAGAGTTTGAGTAACGAGTTCCCGTGTTAATTTTGACTTAACAAATGATGCTCCAGCAAACCTTCTCTCAAACTATATGATAATTGTAACAAGGCAGGTGAAGGATACTAGTTCCAATTCATCGAGGCTCATAAGAGTTCATTTACTTTGCGAATTTTCTTGATGTGAAAGAGCGGATATTGTGAGAAGGGAGTTAAGGCTCTGCGTTCGTCTTTTAATGGAAACCTGTGTGTGTGAGTTACGATGCTCTTACCTGGCCTTTCATCCATTCCAGTCATTCCAACTCTTCCCTCGTCACATGGCCAGACCGTCCTTCGTACCTTCGACATTTAAATTGAGTAATGAAGGTCCCTCTTAGGGTTTTAATGTGTTTGTTGTCTCATAAGGTAGTCTTTTGAAAGACTCTGTATACCTTTCTTTCTTACTCAGGCATGTCATCAGTTTGGGAAGATGTTACTTGGTGGAACGACGTCGCCATTCACCCTCCCTAGTAAGCTTCTTAACACCCTATGCTCTAACCATGAAGCAAAGTTTTGATTCTTTATTATGGTGGAAGAACCCTCTTGTCAAATTACTTATTTTACTTAAATCTCTCATTATTGTTGTTCCCAGTAAATTTCTAGAACTGCTTCCCATTTATGTATATAATGTTTATTGTAGATTTAATCTCTAAATCCTGGAGAGGTCTTGGCATCCTACACTTTCTCGGACTTAGGGAAATTTACACCTACAGTGTTTCTTTTGGGTAACAGCAAAACATGTTTCAAGTTCTTTCTTGTCTGGTATGTCGAGGAAAGTGATTCTCTGTGTTTTATATTCCTAGGGTTTCATAACTAGCAATTATCGATACCCCTTACAGTCCATAAGTCAAGGCTTGAATTGAATCTTCGTGAGACTATGTGATCATTTTCCTTTCAGAAGGGGATGGTCCCACTGTGTAATATCATACTTTCTTCCCTTTCTTCATAGAGGGGTGAACCCACACTTCTATAGTTTCGTTAAGATTTAGTTGGTTCTTCTCATATGCTCTTTTCCTTTATATCTAACATATTCCTTTCCGATGTCATTAAAATGTGATCCTCAACAATTTTTCGAACAATCTATTAAAGAAGATCATTGTTATTATCGTAGCCTAGCCCATTTGGACTCTGTAGAAGCATATCTCTGTATTGACTGCTAGTTTATAATTACTTTCTGAAATTTTATTCTAGAAGGGTTTAAATTTGATAGTTAGGTATAGTCTCGGTTCAGTGTGAAAGGTTTATAGTATTTCTTCGCCCAACATGACTTATACCATCTGTATGTTAAACAAAACTAGTACTGTCGATTATTTCATTTTATTTAAATCTGTTGACTGCTATCTAAATGTTTCCTTCTTGTTTGATTTATTCATTTAAAGATTGGGTATAATTCACTAATGATGGGCCTTGTTGATGCTAGGGTACCCATAAGGGAGTTACTACACCATTTTCCCTCGGCCTGGGTGTCCATCCAACCAACAAGCGACAAGGAAAAGATATGAGCCTGCATGCCAAAAGATGAGTGTCGCTCTGGAATACTTTGTTAGTTAACAATTATCATCCTATTGATGTTTGTGTTACCTTTCTTTCGTATAAATTACAAATATTTACAGGTTACAGGGTACATTTTTGCAAAGCTTCAGTCTACACAAGTTTGGGATACCCACCCATGTCTTTGGCGCAAAAGGTATTCAAGTTTCGAGCCCATCATCTCTCAAACCTAACTTTACATGTTCTAGAAAATGGAGGTCGTGGTCCCGTCCAATTTTTTCGTTACACATAGTTTTGTTTCGAATTTAGTATTATTTGGTTGAAGTGTGATGCAAGATCATTGGCCCTCGGGCCGATATCTGCTCACCAGATAATTTTTTAACCCCTCCAAGATAGATTGGCTCTTTCGATTCCCTGTTGGAATCTCTATTAAAACCTGATCCACAGGTCCTTCCTTTTTCTTCATAGCCCGAATGCGACCATGAACATTTTCCCCACAGGAATGAAAACTTTAGGTGTCAGGGTTTCTTAATTCTCGATGTCATGAGAACCACTGTTCCCGCGATCTCCTGGTCACCAATCTTCCGATATACTGAAACACCTTTGTCAGCGACTAACCCCCATGGCTAAGTCTTGGCCCACACGACCACTACACATAAAACCACGTATCTATTTTGGGGGTCGCGCAAACCAAGCACTCAATCTCTCATCGACTGGACCTTTGATATGCCGATCCACGAAACGTCGATACGCCAAAACACTTTAATAGTCTTTAGCCCCTTGGCTATCTCTTGGTCCATGTGACCACTAGTCCATATGACTGCAGTCCTATGTCTTTCGCGATCTAGAGCTTTCAAATGCCTAAACACATGGACACTTTGTCCTCAGTATTCCTGATCCTCCGAATCTCGATTTCTTGATATTATGTCAGCTAGGAATCCGCTTTCGGAATTTCACGATTTTGGATGCTCCGAACGTCTTATCTTCAGGATTCGCAAAACGTTGAATCTTTATATACCGATGGACTCTCCCATTTTGGGATTTTTTCTCGAAGGCCTCGATTTCTGCCATGCATCCCAAATGGATGGACGGTCTAGATCAAATCTCGGGACTTCGCGACTTTTGATGTCGAGAACAACTCCCTTCGACCTCCGAACCCTTCAGACACGAAATGCAATGGGGTTCCTGATCCAATGGTCCTCCTGTGACCTGGATCTAACGAATGTTCATGCTCCTCGCGATTTCTCCTCTCGTGACTTGGAGCGCTCAATCTTTTGACTCTCACCCTATGAACCTCCGAGTTTGTGAGATCCCTAGATCTCTGCCACTTGTCCTCCTCCGATGGACAGCTTCGATTACTTTGTGACTTCACTTCTCGCAACTTCGGGACTTGAAGTACTCGACTCTTGGGCTTTCAACCTGCAAACCTCCAAGTTCGCGAGATCCTCTGATCTCTAACACCTATCCTCCTTTGATGGATGACTTAGATTCTTTCGCAGTTTCACTACTCGTGACTTTCGGGACAAGAGTCTCGACCTCTTACCCTCTGATATGCCGAAATGCAAAATTTCGACATGTCCTCTATGCGGGTCCCACACAGAACTATCGCCCTTTTCAGAGTTTCATAGCTCGCAACTTCGCAATTCTTGATGTTAAGCCTTCAGCTCCTCAACCTGCGAAACCCCGATATAGTTGATCTCGTGACAAGTGTCCTTCCAATCGGATGGCTCATATTTAATCTCTCCTTTTTGTGATTTTGGAAGTCAAATGCCCAGACTCACATCCTCCGGACTCCTGAATTCCCGAACTCTGATATCCCGATATGAACTCCTCGGTATTTTCCTTTCGCTGCTCTTCATGTGAGGTTTAAACCTTGTGCATATTCTGCCAAATCTAATGACTGACGGTTGTTTGCTCGATATCTGACGGCTTCAGATCATTTCCTCTGTGCACTCTTCCTGTACTGCCTCCTGGACATGAGAACCTTCAACAGTCCAGATCTTCTCGTCTTAATCCGATGACAATTGTTGCTCTTCCCGAGCTTTGGTGCTTTTCTCCCAACCCTTGGAAGAATTTCAAATTCTTGAAGGCCTTGACCTTTGCTCCTTTTCCTCTGCGAGCTCTATGACTTGATTCCTCGCTGGTGTGTATGAAAATGCTATCCCTCCTGAGCTTTGGGAACTTTGAACTCTTTCAGAGAGTTCTCTGGCCTCTGCACTCCTTGCAGCTATGGCTCCGTGCACCGAAAAAACACTATTCCTCCTGAGCTTTACTCTCGAATCCTCAAAGGATTCTTCATCTTCTACGCTTCTTGTGGAACCTCAACACACACAAGGTGTTATCCATCATGAGATTTCCTGTAGCTTCGACCTCCAAGGAAACTTGTCCTTTTTTTTCCTTTCTCCCTCAGATGGAGAATTTAGATGCCCTCCTGGCTATCCTTCTGCTCAAGCAACCTCTTGCTAAGACTTTCAGGGTGTTCAACAACCCTATAGAGATCTTGTCTCTTGGACTCTTCTACTAATTTCAGAACTCAAAGAGTTCTTTTCTCCTGTGCCTATCTTCACATCTACTTAATGCCCTCCTGGCAAAGTATTTTCTTATAGAACATCCAGCAGTTCTATCTTCTATGTCCTCCCTGCACCTGCTCAATGCTCACTTGGCAGAGCTCTCAGAATCCTTAGTGATTCTGGTTCTCTTGTCTGAACTCACAACAGAGTTCTTCTCAATGCATCACTATGAAAATGCTCAATCCCCACTTGGCAGAGCTTCACAGAACTCCCAATAGATTCTTTGTCTGCAACTATGTTTTCTCATGCACAGCCTTGCCTCCTGAGGTATTCAGTAACCTCAAAGGTCTTCCTCCGAGTTAATGACTTCAGCTTCTGTGCCCACCTAGCTTGTCTTTGTCGAAATCCGTAGATTTTAGAAGTGCCTCTATGCACTGGTGTTCAGAGACTGCAGTACTCTATCACGCCTTCCTGGCATGAAACCACAAAGAACCTCTCAAGCCTGAAATCTAAACAAATCCCTGCAAATTTCTAGCATACATCTATATCATAAATTGGACACACACAGACATTCATTCAACACTAGAAATATGCAGGAAAAACTGTTGTTTGTATTAAATGGAAAATGCCTATTTATACAAGGTGTTCCTGAGCACGGCCTAAAACAAGGTCTCRACTCTTCTCTTCTGCTCTCTACTCACAGATTCTCTCCCATGAGATACAATTACAATACCAGATATTTTACATGAGGGGGCTCTTTGAGCTCTTCCCTCCAATCTACCTACCCTATTCAATTACATTGAATGGGCTGTCTAGTCTGCAAATTGAATCTACATCTCAGCCTTCAAAGCATTAAAGGCATATMTATCTACAACGTGTGCGCATAGCACAGGCCCACGGCTCAACAACCTAAACATTAAATTACATTCAAATTCAAAAAATGGAAGACAAGGGTTGCGCCTCTCTTCAGCTTTGAATGCACATGCTGACATGACTGGCTGGTTGGCTGGATGACATGGAGAKATGCTCCTACATCATACTCCTCAGCTRCAAAATTCATGAGCTCCTGCTCATGAGCTTCCTCTCTCARCTTTGGAAATCCTCCTAGATCCCAAACAAATTTCTGGAGTTGTTCATCTACTCCATCTCTTTGTTGTTGCTATTGCTTCTATACTGCTTCTACTTCTTTCCTTCTGCTCAACCTCTCCTTGCTGACAGTTTCTTCTGAACCTAACATCACCTCCCTGATCTTCTCGATCACTTCGTCCAGTTTCTCTAGTGGCTAGTCCTGTTCATGCAGTCTCCTCGGCTG
Source organism: Picea mariana (assembly GCA_032191745.1). Lineage (NCBI taxonomy): Eukaryota > Viridiplantae > Streptophyta > Pinopsida > Pinales > Pinaceae > Picea > Picea mariana. The sequence goes on along the minus strand of JASDQU011102045.1, from coordinate 23,736 downwards.
AAAACAATTTCTGCAATTGGGTAGATCACTGTGATCTCCCATGCCTTCTTCATCTGCTTCCAACTTCACCTGTTGGATGTGCATGCCCTGCACTATCACCCTTCTCTCTCCAGGGATTCAATTTGCTCATACAGATCAGCCAAACTAATGCTGTCTTCTTTTTCTTCTTCTTCTTCTGCAAACTCCCATGTTGAAGTGCTTTCAGCTACCTTGCCGAAAGTATTCAGTCATTCCTCGGAATGCTTATTATTTTCTTCTTCTTCTTGGGTAGCTTCCAAAGTTTGTTCCAGTGTTTCTTCTTTGACAGTTTCTATTGGTTGTCTTTCTCTTGTTGTTGTTGCTTCATCTACAACACAGACTTTGGCCTCCTCTGGACTATGTGGCAGGAATATTTGAATTCCTCCAATCATCAGAAGATTCCTTTGATCCTCCTCTTCTGACAGTTGTATTTGCTGATCCAAACTCACCTCTGAGTTTATGAGACCCTTAGATAGTCTCATCTGCTTATCCCTGCCCACCTAGAAAATTTGAAACTTTCTGCTGCCCTTCTAGCAGTCTATGAGATCCCACAGCGATCTCGATCCACTGCCCTCCTGGAAATGTGAAATTCCCTGGCTATCCTCATGACAGTCTGTGATATTCTCAGCTGATCTCAACTCTTTTCCCACCTGGAAATTGGAAATTTCTTCTCTTCCCTCTTGGAAGTTCTTGAGATCTTCATTCGATGCCATTTAATCTTTATTACTGAGGCTTCTCTCAGTCTCTGGCTCACATATCTGAACCCTTTCTTCTAGTCCATTGAGGTTTTTAGCATGACTCAACCACCTTCTCAGTAGTCTACACTGCCTTATGACCATTAGCTACTTGACTGGCCATTTTACCTTTGTCTTCATGGGCCATTCATATACCCATCTTGACCTGGTATTATGTTGCATCTTCAATGCAAGTTCATCCATCCTCGCGTTCATCTTAGCGAGTTATTCATCCCATTCAGTTTCACTCATCAGCTCTGGGCTTTTCTTTCCAGCATATCTTCAGCCTTTAGTAGCCATATCACTATCTCCATCTTCTCTCCTGGCAAACCTGTTGCTCACCTGCAAGTGATCATCTACAGAGTCCTCATCACTATGTCTTCTTTCTGCTCCTTCTGTCTGCAATGTACAAATAGAATCCGAGCTCTGATACTGATTTGACATAGGGCCATTAGACCTGAGGCGGAGATCTGCTCACAAGATCATTCTTTAACCCCTCCAAGCCGGATTGGCTCTTTTGATTCCCTACTAGAATCTCTGTTAAAACCCGATCCACAGGTCCTTCCTTTTTCTTCACGGCCTGAATGCAACCATGAACATTTTCCCCACAGGAATGTAAACTTTAGGTGTCGGGGTTTCTTAATTCTCGATGTCATGAGAACCACTATTCCCATGATCTCCCGATCACCAATCTTCTGATATACCAAAACACCTCTGTCGGCGACTAACCCCCAGGGCGAAGACCTGGCCCACATGACCACTACACATAAAACCACGGCTCTATTTTTGGGATCATGCAAACCAAGTACTCATTCTCTCATCCACTGGACCTCCGATATGCTGATCCATGAAACACTGATACGCCGAAACACTTTAATAGCCTTTAGCCCCATGGCTATCTCCTGGTCCATGTGACCACTAGTCCATATGACTGCGGTCCTATGTTTCGCGATCTCGGGATTTCAAATGCCGACATGCATGGACACTTTGTCCTCAGGATTCCTGATCCTTCAAATCCTGATTTACCGATATGACGTCAGCTAGGAAACCCCTTTCAGAATTTCACGATTTCGGATGCTTCGAACGTCTTTTCTTCAGGATTTGCGAAATGTCAAGTCCCAATATACCGATGGACTCTCCCCTTTCGGGATTTTTTCCCGAAGGCCTCGATTTYTACCATGCATCCCAAATGGATGGACGGTATAGATCAAATCTCGGGACTTCACAACTTTTGATGTCGAGAAAAACTCCCTTCGACCTCCGAACCCCTGAGACGCTAAATGCGATGGGGTTCCTGATCCAACGGTCCTCCCATGACCTGGATCCAACAGATGTTCACGCTCCTTGCAATTTCGCCTCTCATGACTTGGAGCGCTCAATCTTTGGACTCTCACCCTACAAACCTCCGAGTTCGTGAGATCCCTAGATCTCTTCCACTTGTCCTCCTCTGACGGAAAGCTTAGATTACTTCGCGACTTTTCTTCTTGTGACTTCGGGACTTGAAGTACTCAACTCTTGGGCTTTCAACCTGCAAACCTCTGAGTTCGCGAGATCCTCTGATCTCTGACACCTTTCCTCCTCTAATGGATGACTTAGATTCTTTCACGGTTTCGCTACTCACGAATTTCGGGACAAGAGTCTTGACCTCTTACCCTCCGATATGACGAAACATGAAATTTTGACACATCCTCTATGCGGGTCCCACATAGAACTTCCCACCTTTTTCAGAGTTTCGTACCTAGTGACTTTGCAAGTCCTAATGTCAAGCCTTCAGCTCCTCAACCCGTAAAACCCCAATACAGTTGATTTAGTGACATGTGTCCTTCCAATCGGACGGCTCAGATTTAATCTCACCTTTTTGCAATTTTGGAAGTCAAATGCCTAGACTCCCATCCTCCGGACTCTCGAATTCCCAAACTCTAATATCCCAATATGAACTCCTTCTTGGGATTTTCCTTTCACTGCTCTTCGTGTGAGGTTTAAACCTCGTGCATCTTCTGTCAAATGTAATGACTCGATATTTGACGACTTCAGATCATTTCTCCTGTGCGCTCTTCCTGTACTGCCTCTTGGATGTGAGAACCTTCAGCGGACCAGATCTTCTTGGCTTAATCCGATGATAGTTGTTGCTCTTCCCAAGATTTGGCACTTTTCTTCCAAACCTTGGAAGAATTTCAAATTCTCGAAGGCCTCAACCTTCGCTCCTTTTCCTCTGCGAGCTCGATGACTTGAGTCCTCATCGGTGTGTATGAAAACAATGTCCCTCCTGATCTTTGGGAACTTTGAACTCTTTCAGAGAATTCTCTGGCCTCTACACTCCTTGCAGCTATGGCTCCATGCACTTAAAAAACAGTATTCCTCCTGAGCTTTACTCTCGAATCCTCAAAGGATTCTTTGGCTTTTGCGCTTCTTGCGGAACCTCACCACACACAAGGTGTTATCCATCCTAAGATTTCCTGTAGTGTCGACCTTCAAGGAAACTCGTCCTTTTTTTTCCTTTCTCCCTCAGATGGAGAATTCAGACGCCCTCTTATCTATCCTTCTGCTCAAGCAACCTCTTGCTGAGACTTTCAAGGTGTTCAACAACCCTACAGAGATCCTTTCTCTTGGACTCTTCTACTAATTTCAGAACTCAAAGAGTTCTCTTCTCCTGTGCCTATCTGCACATCTACTCAATGCCCTCTTGGGAGAGTATTTTCTTATAGAACATCCAACAGTTTTATCTTCTGTGTCCTCTCTGCACCTTCCCAATGCCCACTTGGCAGAGCTCTCAGAATCCTTAGTGATTCTAGTTCTCCTGTCTGAACTCATAGCAGAGTTCTTCTCAATCCATCACTATGCATATGCTCAATGCCCACTTGGCAGAGCTTCACAGAACTCCCAGCAGAGTCTATGTCTGTAACTATGTTTTCTCATGCACAGCCTTTCCTCCTGAGGTGTTTAGTAACATCAAAGGTCTTCCTCCAATTTAATGACTTCAACTTCTGTGCCCACCTAGCATGTCTTTTTCTGAATCCGCAGAGTTCAGAAGTGCCTCTATGCACTGGTGTTCAGAGACCGCAATACTCTGTCACGCCTTCCTGTCATGAAACTACAAAGAACCTCTCAAGCCTGAAATCTAAACAACTCCCTTCAAATGTCTATCATACATCTACATCATAAATTGGACACACACAAACATTCATTCAACACAAGAAATATGCAAGAAAAACTGTTGTTTGTATTAAATGGCAAATGCCTGTTTATACAAGGTGTTCCTGAGCACGGCCTAAAACAAGGTCCTGACTCCTCTCTTCTTCTCTCTACTCGTAGACTCTCTCCCATGAGATACAATTACAATACCAGATATTTTACATGAGGGGGCTCTTTGAGCTCTTGCCTCCAATCTATCTACCCTATTCTACATTGAATGGGCTGTCTAGTCTACAAATTGGATCTAGATCTCATCCTTCAAAGCATTAAAAGCCTATCTATCTACAACCTATGTGCATAGCACGGCCCCACAACTCAACATCCTAAACATTAAATTACATTCAAATTCAAAAAATGGAAGATGAGGGTTGCGCCTCTCTTCAACATTGAATGCACACGCTGACGTGGTTGGCTGGTTGGCTAGCTGACATGGAGAGAAGCTCCTGCATAAAAGTGTAACTCTCTCTCGTGGTAGTTTTTCTATTGTTGGGATAAAACCCAGTACTTGCATAAGTATTGGATACGTGTTTGATTTTAATTCTAGTCAATATATGTAATAAATTTATTTAATATTGAGTTACGGTTCCTGTCGTATGTACTCGAATTGATATGTTGAATAATAGCGAGTTTGTCTCTTGATTGTCAAGCACCGATTACTGTTAAAACTTAAATATTGAAGCCAAGGCATCTTGACTTATGTTTGTTCAATTTGAATGTTCCGGTACTAATATGTTTCCCAGAATTTAGCTATATCAATAGAGTTACTGGTACTAGTCTATTTTATTGTATTCGATTTATATTGAAAAAGAAATGAATCATTACTGTTACCATGGCTAGGAAATTTCATCTCATATCGTATTATATGAATGCACAAGAGGTTCCATCTTCTCTATTTTAGAAGAAATTTATTGGTCTCCTACATCTAGCATTTGATTTATACAGTTGTAGTTACATGTCTGCCAGAACAATTTATTATTTACATAGTATAGGAAGAT
>JASDQU011102045.1:0-18775 GCA_032191745.1 Picea mariana | reverse complement strand
TATATATATATATATATATATATATATACTTTTTGTTGTAGACATTCAATATTAGTTTTATTCTATAATGTCTTCGTAGATCACCAACAGTAAATAGACATGTATCTTTTTATATGTAATATAAATATATCGTGGAATAAATAACATTGCGTACTAGTTCTGATTCAATTCTATGCAGGAATGGAGGTCTCAAATAAGTATTATGACTCTAATATTTACTTACAGAAATATAGATACACCCATATATAAACTTAGTTTCAATTCCATTTATACATAGATAGTTCTACATAAGGAATTTCAATCCACTGGTAATTCATCCTAAAACTACCTCCGTGTAGCAGTAATCTAGTTTACAGAATGAATTCTTCCAAAATTTAACCATGCATAACCTTTCAAATATCATAACAAATAAAAGGCAAATTATAGCATTCGTTCAGAATTTAATAAAATAGTAAAGAGTCATTCAGAACTAAATTTGTGAGGCGTTCTATCAGTTTTTATACTTCATACAATCAAACAGATTCCACCCAGGACATTATATCAATTCACAATTAATATATGCACTACAACAATTATTTAATCATTCAAATAGAGATTGGAAAGATAACATATCTGAATCAGTTCGCTGGGAGACAAAGGGAACAACCACGTTGCTCCCAACCTGAGAACAGGACAACCAAATCACTTTTCCAGTTCACCCCCTAGCCTGACCATGAATCCATGAGGGCTAAATTGGAACTCCTCCTCGGCAAATGCCCTTCAACTTCAGCAATATTCTCCTTGCCTAACACTCAACAAGTAGCGTTCATAACAACAAGATATCAGTAAAATTTTCCCCAACATACTAGGCAGCATCCTACCTCCTCACATATGCTATATATCCAAAACCACAAATGCCTAGGTCTTTTTTCCCCTTGGGAATTTTCACATCTTTCCAAATCCCTGATTTTCATGGGTTTCCAATGGCCAAATTCTTGATTTTTCACTTGTAACAATCGACCCAGAGGTAGTTCCAACATGTTCCCCACTCATGGAGTCATGGTTAGTTGATTTCGACATGGTTGTTCCATTTGTCCTCCTGCAATAATTATAAAATACTTTGTTTCATACAAATTTCATAGTTAAGTAGTTAGTTGGGTCAAATAAGATCTCTTCCCAACAATCAAAATCATTAGTTACAATTAACCAAATTCAAAATTCGGAATTGCCATAAATGACAAAAATTTTCCAATTTCGAATTTACCAAAAATGGAATAAATTTCCTAAGAAATTTTAAATTCAAAAATATTTATTTTTGGGGATGTTACATCCTTTCCCCCTTCAATAAAACACTTTCCTCAATGTTCGTTCCTTTCTTGGAACAAGATTGGATGATATTTCCACAAATCTCCCTCCAACTCCCAAGTGGCCTCCTCCTGGGTAAAGTGCTTCCATTGCACCTTTACCTGAGCAACGACTGTGTTCCGAAGTGTTATTTATCTCTAGTCCAGAATACAAAGGGGTTCCTTCTGGAGCTCTCCTTCTGGTTCCACCTGCACCAAGTTCCAATCAGTCATATGACTAGGGTCATGAACTTAATTCTTTAACAAAGAAACATGAAATACATTATGAATTTTTAGATTGGCTGGAAGTGCAATTTGGTATGCTATAGGTCCAATTCGATCTAGTATCTCGAAGGGCCCACAAAACCTGGGTGCCAACTTGGCACACTTCCCTAGATTTAGTGAACTCTTCCTCGCTTTGACTTTTAAGTAAACATGGTCTCCCACATGGAACTCCAAGTGTCTTATTTTTTGGTCCGCATAACTTTTTTGTCTGTCATGTGCCTCCTTTAAGTTATGTTGTACCTTTCTTACTGTAGTCTCCATTTCTTGGAGCATCTTTGCTCCAACCATGAGTCTGTCAACTGGGTTATCCTAACTAATTGGACTCGTACACTTTCTGTCATACAATACCTTGAAGGTGCTCAATTTAGAAGAAGTTTGGTACCCATTGTTATATGCAAATTCTACCAAGTGCAGGTAGTCTTCCCACTTGCTTGGTTTTGTTCTTATGTACTTGTGGAGCATATATTCTATGATTTGGTTTTTTCTTTAAGTCTGTCCATATGTTTGTGGATGATAACTCATGATGAAATTCAAATTAGTATTTAGCCCTGCAAACAATTCTTTCCAAAAAGAAGATGTGAATTTTACGTCTCTATCGAAAATAACCATTTTGGGAATACCATGCAGTCTAAAAATTTATTTCATGAATGTTTCAACAATGTTTATAGATTTAAAAGTGGACTTTACAAGAATAAAGTATGTAGACTTACTAAGTTTATTGATTACCACCATAATAGAATCATTATGTTTTTGAGTTTTAGGCAAACCTGTAATAAAGTCCAGCGATATAGTCTCCCACTTCCATTCTGGTACAGGTAAGGGCTGTAATAGGCTGGTTGGATGCTGGTGTTTGGATTTTACCTGCTGACAATCTTAACACTTAGCTAAGTATTTTGTTGTTTTTCCCTTCATATTAGGCCAATAAAATAATTTTCTAAGTGTTGTTATCGTTTTCTGGTATCCTGGATGACCATAATATGGTTTCTCATGCACTTCATCCAAAACTGTTAACTTTAATTCTGTCAAATCTGGTATGTATATTCTTTTTTTAAATCATAGTAGACCATTTTTTTCAATACTCAGTTCCATTTTTTCTAAATGTTTTGTAGTGTTTTGTAATTCTTCCACTGTCTTAGTGTAATTTTCGTCATTATTACCTGAAGTCTTTATCCTCTATTCAAGATCACTTTCTTCCCTGCTAATGTTGATTTCAAATAGCCCATGAACTCTTCTACTCAAAGCATCAACTACTTTATTTTCCTTACCCTTGATATTTCTTACCTCAAAGTCAAATTTGCTCAAGAAGGCTAGCCATCTTGATTTCCTTGCATTAAGGTCTGACTGACTAAACAAATATTTCACACTGCTATTATCTATCAATAATAGAAACTTTCTACCCATTATGTAGTGTTGCCACATTTTTAAGCCGTCTATTACCGTTGCCAATTCTAATTCATGAGTGACTCATGTTCCTTTAATTTCCGGGACTCACAACAAATAACATGTCCTTCTTGATTTAGGAAACCACCTAGTCCTTCTTTGCTCACATCAATACAGACGGTAAAGTCTTTATCTGGGTCTTCTACCTTTAAAATGGGTGCGGTTGTTAACAATTCATTTAACTTATTAAAACTGCCTTGACACTTCTGTGACCAGTTAAACTTGGTCCCTTTATTTTATAATGATGTGATAGGGTAAGCAATTTTGGAAAAGCCCTATATAAATCTGCGATAATATCCTATGATTCCCATGAATGACTGGATATCTGCTACATCCTTTGGTACCGGCCATTCCATGATGGCTCTTACTTTCTCAGGATCGACTGCAATGCCTTCTGCTGATATTACATGTCCTAGGTACTGTATTTTCTTTTGATAAAAATCACACTTTTCGAATTTAGCATACAGTTAGTGTTTCCTTAAAGTTTGCAGAACTATCTTTAGGTGCTCTTCATGTTCTTCTTTTGTTTTAGAATATACCAGAATATCGTCAATAAATACCTGTATAAATTTCTCCAAGTACTAACTAAAAATATTGTTCATTAAACACATGAATGTGGTTGGTGTGTTAGTGAGTCTGAAAGGTATATCTACAAATTCGTAATGTCCATATCTTTTTTGAAAAGTTGTTTTTCTAATGTCTTCATCTTTTATCCTAGCTTGATGACAACCAAATCATACATCCAACTTCGAAAAGACCTTTGCCCCACCTACTTGATTGAACAGATCATTTATCCTAGGTAAGGGGTACTTGTTCTTAATAGTCATTTTTTTTAATTATCTATAATCGATACATAGTCTTATAGTGCCATCTTTCTTTTTCACAAAGAGGACTGGTGTTCCCCATGGTGAAACACTTGGTCTGATATACTCTTTATCCAATAATTCCTGTAGTTGGATTTTTAGTTCTGTTAATTCCGGAAAACTCATTCGGTAAGGTGCTTTAGAGATAGCGGCTGAGCTAGGTAGTAGTTCGATAGAAAATTCTATCTCCCTTCTAGGGGGTAATTCATGTATTTCATCAACAAAAACATCTCTCAAATCACGTAGAACAACAAAGTATTCCAAGTTGGGTTTATCTTCTTTTTCTAACAGGTTTTTTACTTGGATAGCGTAAACTTGACAACCCTTTCTTATGCATTTCTTGAATTGCATTGTTGAGACTTGTCTAACTGATACTGGTTTTTGTATACCTTGGGTTGTTCTAGCGGTGTCATTTTCATATTTATACTTAAGTGTCTTTGCATAACAATCTAGCACTGTTTTATGCCTTTCTAACCAATCCATTCCAATAATTACATCATAAGATCCTAGTGGTAGAATGTTCAGATTTGTCTTTATATTTTTCCCACCTAAACTGAACTCATAATCAGAAATAAAGTCAACCACTTTCCTTTTTGTTCCTGTTGCTAATTGCACCAACCATGATTTTGTGTGTCTCATTTTCTTAAGTTTATTTGACTCTACTACACCAGGAGTGATATAACTTAACGTAGATCCAAGATCAATTAAAACATAAATTTGAGTGCTATTGATTTTACCTTCGATTTCCACCACAAAGAACTGATGGTCATCTTTTTGGCCATCGACGGATGGATTTATCCAATGCAAGATTCTACCCACATCACCCACCGTCGAGGCTTCCTGCAAATTATGAAAAGAAATTTTGTTTGCTAAATTTAAACATGGACAGTTCCACCTTAGATGAGGTTCTCTACATTCCCATCACTTTAATGGTTCACAGGGACTGTCTCCAAACTTATTTGTTCCCAGATTTACCGGTTTACTGGTTGGGAAATATTTTTGTTGCATTTTGATAAGGAGTTGGCTGATATCCCTTCTTTCGCTGGTTCATTCGATCTTGTTTCTTATCATTCCAAGCTTTGGAAAATTCTGTCCGTTGTTTGTATTGGTTGTAACACATTTGACCTTTCCTAAATACTTCACTCAAGGACTTGGGGTTATCAAAATCGATTATGTCCTTGTAAGATTGTGGTAAACAACTCAGGAACCGTTGGATTTTTACTTTGTCCTCCTGGATATAAGGTATGAACCTTAGTAACTCTAGGAATTTGTTTATCATATCCTCCATGACTAGTTGACCAAGTCGTAACTCATAAAGATCTTTGGTTTTTCTTTCATAGTATCTTTCAGATAGGTATTGTTTTTTGAAATATTTTTTAAATTCTGCCCAATCCATCTGTTTCTCTTTTAGGCCCTTCGCCAATTTCAGATATTGCCACCAAATGTTGGCTTTTCCTTTCAGGTCCTAGATAGCCATTATGACCTTCATATTGCTGGAATAGTTGTAGATCTATAAATACTTCTTGATGTCTAGTAACCATGCCTCCACTTCTTCCCCTATTCTCGATTCCCATCAAAAGTAGTGGGCTTGATTTTCTTAAATTATCCTTCAAGGTGGTCTACCTGCTTCCTCTTTTTGTCTGGTTTTGTTTTATCTTCAGCTGAAGGTGTACCTTCAGATGAACTGTCCTGTTTTTCTGCTTCAGGACCATAATTCTTGGAGGCCCTTTTACTGACCTCTTATTCATGGTTCTCATCCTTTGGGATTTTCTTTGTCACTATACTACGCAGCAGGACTTCATTTATTTCTTGATGTTCCTGATGTGCCTTCTTTAGTTTCTCATTGTCTACTTTGAAAACCTGCAACTCAACAATGAGGTTTCTCATAGTTTCCAGAACTTTGGTAGGTGAGATTCTGTCACTATTATGTCTCTGATCTTCAGGAAGTATTTTTTCAAGATTCCCATCAAGTCTAATTTCTGCATCATCCTGGGCTGCCATGATTAACACAAAACAAAAAGAGTTTTTTGTTTGTAACAACAGTTGTTTTTTGCTAGTTTTTTTTTTTTTTTTTGCATAATAAAAAAGAAATGTACTAAGTAAATACTTTGGACCTTTTCAAGGTCCAAGTGCTGTAAACTTTTCTCTGATACCATATGTAATGTACCTAAAAATTTTCATAATTTTTTTTTTCTATGAGGGAATAACCTCCAATGCCATTTAAATGTTTGTCGCTAGATGGGAGAAATATTAATTTCTATTATAATTTTCTGTGACATAAATTAAACTCGTCCTACCACATGATTCCATTTACATACCTGTCTATCTTGATTGATATTGAAACTTATATGGTTAATTCTCCAAGGGTTTAGTAATTCCCCTTTTATCTCCAACCTACTCATCCATACACATAAATATCTATCCATAGCCTATACTTAGGACTTAGAGTCCTAGTCTCTCTTTAAATACAAGGCCCTTATGGGCTGCGCACAATACTATTAAGTTTTTCCATTTGAAACGAATTTTTTCCTACCCTATATATATATATATATATATATATATATATATAGCCACAAAAAATGGTTCTATACCCACAGCTAAAAAGTGGTTTAATGGTAAACACTTAGCATTATTATACATAGATTTGATTAATAGATGGGTTCCCTTTCGGGTTTTCCAAGATTAACACTAATCCGATCCCTTTGCCTAGCAAAGAGTTTGAGTAACGAGTTCTCGTGTTAATTTTGAATTAACAAACGATTCTCCAGAGAACCTTCTCTCGAATGATACAATTACTATAAAAAGGCAGTTGAAGGATACTAGCTCCAATTTGTCGAGGCTCGAAAGAGTTCATTTACTTCGTGAATTTTCTTGATGTGAAAGAGAGACTACTATCATAAGGGAGTTAAGGCTCTATGTTCATATTTTAATGGAAACCTGTGTGTAATTTACGATGCTCTTACCTGGCCCTTCATCCATTCCAGTCATGCCAACTCTTCCCTCGTCACATGGCCAGACTTCCCTTTGTACCTTCAACATTTAAACTGAGTAATGAAAGTCCCTCTTTGGGTTTTAATGTGTTTTTTGTCTCATTAGGTAGTCTTTCCAAAGAATCTGTATACCTTTCTTTCTTACTGAGGCATGTCGTCAGTTTGGGAAGATGTTACCTGGTGGAACGATGCTGCCATTCTCCCTCCCTGGTAAGCTTCTGAACACCCTATGCTATAACCATGAAACAAAGTTTTGATTCTTTATTATGGTGGAAGAAGCCTCCTGTCAAATTACTTATTTTACTTAAATCTCTCATTATTGTTGTTCCTGGTAAATTTCTAGAGCTGCTTCCCATTTCTGTATATAATTATTACTATAGATTTAATCTCTAAATCCTGGAGAGGTATCAACATCCTACCCTTGTTTGGACTTACAGAAATTTACACCTACAATGTTTCTTTTGGGTAGAAACGAAACACATTTCAAGTTCTTTCTTGTCTGGTATGTCGAGGAAAGTGATTCTCTGTGTTTAAGATTCCTAGTGTTTCGTAACTAACAGTTATTGATACCCCTTATAGTCCGTAAGTTGAGACTTGAATTGAATATTCGTGAGATTATGTGAGCATTTTCCTTTTGGAAGGGGATGGTCCCACTGTGTAATGTTGTACTTTCTTCCCTTTCTTCGTGAAGGGGTGAACCAACACTTCTATAGTTTCATTAAGATTTAGTTGGTTATTTAAATATGATTTTTTCCTTTATATCTAACACATTCCTACCTGATGTCATTAAAATGTGATCCTCAACGATTTTTTGAACAATCTATTAAAGAATATCATTGTTATTATTGTAGCCTACCCCATCTGGACTCCGTAGAAGGATATCTCTGTATTAACTGCTAGTTTATAATTAATTTCTGCAATTTGATTCTGGAAGGGTTTAAATTTGATAGTTAGGTATAGTCTCAGTTCATTGTGAAAGGTTTATAGTATGTCTTCACCCAACATGACTTATACCATCTGTATGTTAATTTTAACTAGTACTGTCGATTATTTCATTTTATTTAAATTCGTTGACAATTGTATAAATGTTTCCTTCTTGTTATCTTTATTCATTTAAAGATTGGCTATAATTCACTAATGATGGGCCCTATTGATGCAAGGGTACCCATCAGGGAGTTACTACACCATTCCCCCTCGGCCCAGGTGTCCATCCAACAACAAGCGACAAGGAAAAGATACGAGCCTGAATGCCAAAAGATGAGTGTCGCTCTGGAATACTCTGTTTGTTAACAATTATCATCCTGTTGATGTTTTCGTTACCTTTATTTCATATAAATTACTAATATTTAGAGGGTACATTTTTGTAGAGTTTCATTATGCGCAAGTTTTGGATACCCACCCCTGTCTTCAGCGCAAAAGTTATTCAAGTTCCAAGCCCATCATCTCTCAGACTTAACTTTACAGGTTCTAGAAAATGGAGGTCGTGGTCCCATCCAGTTTTTCCATTACACATAGTTCTGTTTCAACTTCAGTATTGTTTGGTTGAAGTGTAACCCTCTCTTGTGGTAGTGTTTCCATTGTTGGGATATCACCCAGTACTTGTATAAGTATTGGATCCATGTTTGATTTTAAGTGTGGTCAACATATGTAATAAATTTGTTTAATATTGAGTTACAATTCATATCGTATGTACTCAGAATGATATGTTGAATCATAGTGAGTTTGTCTCTTGATTTTCGAGCACCTATTACTGTTAAAATTGAAATATTGAATCCAAGGAATCTCGACTTACATTTATTCAATTTGACTGTTCTGATACTAATATGTTTCCCAACATTTAGCTATATCAATAGAGTTATTAGTACTCCTTTATTTTATTGTATTTGATTTATATTGAAATATAAATGAATCTTTACTGTTACTATGGCTAGGAAATTTCAACTCGTATTGTATATTATGAATGCATAAGAGGTTCCATCTTCTCTATTTCTATTAAGAACCAAATATCACTATAGCATAGAAAAACCTCAGAATAAGTACTCAACGCCTTGAAAAAGAGATAATTTCAGATAATAAGCCTCTTCGAGGGGGAAACCTCCATTTACCCCACACAAATGTTCAAGTACAAGATGATTCCAAATGAAAATGTCTCCTTGGTATATATATGAGACTAGGAGGTATAATTACAACTAATGGAAAAAATCCAACATACATAAAATAACATTACTAATGTAATATGCCCCAATTAAGGGGTAATGAGCCAATATTAGGGCTTAACATGCCCCTCCCCTTGAGACATGTGTTGTCCACAATGATTGAGTAAATCTGGATGCTTATGTATAAAAGACTCATCTTCCCAAGTGGAATCTTCAGCTGGTAGTTTCCTCCATTTAATGAGATACTCTGAAATGGATCTATTCCTCAGCTGGTGAATTCTTGTGTCAGTGATGGCTTCAGGCTCCAATATGATTTTTCCTTCCTCATCAAGTTCTGTAAATATGTTTTGAACTAGGATCTTTTCACCTATAACCTTATTTAAGCATGAAACATGGAAAACTGGGTGTACTCGTGAAGATGCAGGCAACTCCAATTTGTATTCCATAGTACCAATCTTTTGCAACACCTTATAAAGGCCATAGTACTTTGGTGATAATTTATCATCCTTATTGTCTTGCTTGAAGGACATCTATTTGTATGGTTGTAGTCTTAAAACCACCCAATCCCCTACTTCAAAATTTCTTTCACTACGATGTTGAACTGCTTGTTGTTTCATGCGATTCTATGCCATGGTTAGGTTGTCCATTAAGATTTGGAGAAATTTTTGTTGATTCTAGATGTGATCTTCCACTGCTTGAACCTTAGATTTTTCTTTTAGAGAAGAAGTGATGGAAGGAGGGTGGTATCCATAGAGTGCCATAAATGGTTTCATTTTTGTTGCAGTATGAAAGGAACTGTTATACCACCATTCTGCCAAGGGTAACCATTTGAACCATTGTGTTTTTTTATCAGAGAAAAAGAAACGAAGGTAGCCTTCCAGACATTTGTTCACTATCTCAGTTTGTCCATCAGATTGAGGATGATAGGATGAGCTATGAGCCAATTGAGTACCCAAACAAGAAAACAATTCTGTCCAAAAATGTCCAGTGAAGATGAGATCTCTGTCACTTACAATAATCTTTGGGCTGCCATGTATCTTTTGAACTGTCTCCATGAATGCGGTGGCGACTGTACTAGCTTTAAAGGGATGAGAGAGTGCACAAAAGTGTGTGTACTTGGTTAGTCTATCAAAAATCACCATGAGGACACTCTTTCCTTTAGACTTTGGTAACCCTATGATGAAATCCATGAAAACCTCCTCCCAACACTAACTTGGGATGGCTAATGGTTGTAAAAGACCTGGGGTCTTAATTGTTTCCACCTTATTTTGTTGGCAAACCAAACATTCTGCCACAAACCTTTGAACATCAGTTTTAAGGCCATCCCAAAAAAAATCCTTCTTGACTCTATGGTAGGTTTTCAAAAATCCCAAGTTCCCTCCTACTAGAGAGGTGTGCAATTCCAATAGTACCTTTTGTTTGAGTTGGGAGTTCTTACATAAATATAAGCTATATTTGTGCCATAGTGAATCATTTTTCCATGTAAATGTATCTGATTCACTGGAATCCTGTTGCAACCTTTGAATGAGAGTCCATGCTTTTTCGTCATTCTTCCATTCATCCCTTTTTTCTATTATCCAATCAGGTTGGATGATAGAGATAGAAAAGAGAAAGGCCTCAACATCTTCATCCTTTCTTGAGAGTGCATCTGCCACAACATTTTGCTTCCCTTTTTTATAGAAGATTTCAAAATCATAACCCAATATCTTGGTTACCCATTTTTGTTGTTCTTATGAAAATAGTCTTTGTTCCAAGAAGTATTTAATACTATCATGATCTGTTTTGACCTTGAATTGCCTACCTATTAGGTAAGGACGCCATTTCTTCAATGCATGTAGTATTTCCATCATTTCCTTCTCATAAATGGGTTTGAGTAAGTCCTTTCCCTTGAGTGGTCGACCTTCAAAAGCCAGGGGCCTTCCTTCTTGCATTAGGACAAAACCAATTCCATTTCTCGAGGCATCACATTCCACAATAAAGGTTTTTGTGAAGTCTGGAGTGGTCAAGACAGGAGCTTTGCACATCACCTCTTTAAGTTTTTCAAAAGCTTTAGTTTCTTCTGGAGTCCATGAAAATGCATCCTTCTTAGTTAGTGCCATTAAAGGTGTTGCTATTCTTCCATAGTGCCAAACAAACTTGCGGTAGTAACCGTTCAAACCCAAAAATTCTCTAAGATTCTTCAAAGTTTTGGGAATCGTCCGGTCCATCATGGCCTTAATCTTGTTAGGGTCTACCTTCACACCTTCATGAGATACAATATGACCCAAATAATCTACCTCCATCACTCCAAAGAAACATTTGGATGGTCAACATGCCACACATGATCCTCCCAAGACTTGCTATAGATTATTATATCATCAAAAAATACTAACACAAATTTTCGAAGGAAGGGCTTGAAATTGGAATTCATCAACCCTTGAAATGTGGAAGGTGCATTTGTAAGGCCAAAAGGCATGACCAAAAATTCATAATGGCCTTCATGAGTTCGGAATGTTGTTTTTGGGATATCTTCTTCCTTCATTCTAATCTGATGATACCCTGAATGAAGATCCAATTTTGTGAAATAGATTTCTCCATGTAGTTCATCTAACAATTCATAAATGATAGGAATGGGAAACTTATCTTTAATAGTGATCTTGTTGATCTCTCTATAATCTGGACACATATGCCATGAGATATCTTTCTTGAATACCATTACCACTGGTGCAGAACTTAAACTGAAACTAAAACCCTCACGTAGAACTAAAACCAAAAAACCATGATGTTTTTCTGAGAAGGCGACGCATCCTTGGTTTGAACTGTTTGCATATACGTTCTACCTCTGCATTGATTCCTTGTCGTGCACATTGAAACCAGTGGGAAAAACCCATGGACTGATCCTCTGTCTGAACCATTTTTCCTCTGTGTGGAACCTCAGCACAACCATGCATCCTTAATCCTAAAATTCTTGATTTTTCTATGTTTTCTGAGGAACCCGACGCCTGGGTAATCGCCTTAGTCATGCAGTGTTTTAGCGTGGGTTGTTTTCGCTTGTAGTGCCATGCCCATATGTTGTTTCGATTGTCATCCATATGTGAATGGGTGCTGAACCATTGCTATTGTCCTCTTCTGGATAGAGCTGAGTCGAGGAGTGTGTTGAAGAAGCAGGTTGTCAGGACCATGGTAGAAGAGGCAGGTTGCCAGGCCTGTTAGTAGTTCTCTCCAGGTGAGAGAGTCTGTTGGGAAGTGTTTTTCTCCTAGAGAGAGTCCAACACCATCTATGAAGCTCTAAGAATTCTTGATATGGCCTGTTGCTGAGACCTAGAGAGGGAGGTGAAGCACCAATGGAACATTCTTGTGAAGGTTTATACTCCCGGGTGGAACATGCATGTGAGGAATTAGAGTCTGTGAGTATTGGGCGTAAGAAGGCTCCTGGAGAAAATCATTATGGTTGATCTATGTAGTTTTCTTGTAACCTCAGCCTAGTATAGGATTCCCTTGCATTGGGTGGAGCTTAGTCCTAGCTAGGGGTGATTTTAAGGATGGAAATTTATTTTAAAATGAAGAAACCTTGGTGAATATTACTAATCCTTCATATGCCAACTATAAATGATTGGTGATATTTTTATAAAAATATTCAAATTTCTAAGGATTTTATATAGTTTTTATAAAGTTTTGTCGATTTTTAAGGTAAAATAATTTTATCCTATAGAATATGGGCGAATCATTTTTAAAATAGCGAATATCATTTTTGGAAAAACCATGGAAAATTAGCCCATGAATGAAATTTAGCCCCTAAAATCATCCTTGGTCCTATCTTGGGGATGACCCACTGCTGAGCGTTATGAGCAGCATGGTATAGGGCTATGAGGTCCATGTAAGGTATGCACATCGTTGGTGGAGTTACTACAGTTTCAAAGATATCTATCATTATGTGTTTAATTTCAATTAAAATGCATGTCTAGATGCTTGTAATATTATCATGTATTATGTTGCAAGTGGATTTATTTTAATTCTATTTAAGTCTATATGATGGCAATAACTCTATGTTAAATGTCTTAATTTAATTTAATATGCATGTTATATACATATATATGTTAATGTTTCGCATAGTAGTATTTTCCAGTAGCAGGGTTGATGGTCGGGGACATTACAATATGGTATCAGAGCCATGGTTTCAACACTGAGCCTGGATGGGCTATGTTAGTGGAAAATGAAGCAAAAGTTTCGAAAGAATTGTTGTTGAAGTAGAAAAAATTTGAGTTCAGAGCCAAGGTTTTAACATTGAACCTAGATGGGCTGATAAGTGGTCTTGGGACCCAAATTTTTAGGTGGAAATTGTGTCCGGAGGAACCAATTTTGGACCTCAGAAATGTTCGTGATTGCCAAGATGTTACCTTGGTCGTATTAAGAAGCTTAGGAGGAGTAGAGGTATCATAAAAACATGATAGAAGTGGTGTTGGACCGCAGAGTAATGTGTGAACTGGTGAAGTAACAAATAGGTTTCAATTGTTTCTCTCATGTGAGTTGTGAGTGCAAGGAATGCACATTATCTGCAAGGAGTGCACAAGAAGAACTATGTGTTCAGTTAAGAGGGGTATAGAGTCACTGAGAACTCTATAGGGCTCTGTCAAGTGGCCATAGAGCGAGTTCAAGTGTGAACAGAGAGAACTCTTTGTCAAGTTTAGGGATAAGAGTATCAAAGGAAGATACTCACAGAGCTGTTTAACACTCTGTAGAAAACTCTCAGTAAGGTGTTCTTTGAGAAGAAGGTTTCCAGGAGGGCATGAAGTTTTCCTTTGAAAGAAAACAAAAGGGTCGAGACCCTTAGGAGACTAAGTAAACATAAAATATTAGAAGGGATAATGCGAGGAGTGCGTAGGTTTCAAACTTATTCCAAGTCCCAAATATCGGGAGGGATATCATTAGTAGAGATGCATCCAAGACACAAGATAGTTGGGTTCGCAGGAGAAAGTTGAAAGGCCGAAACCTTTGAATATCCACAAAGTCTTCCAAGTCAGAAGGAGTCAAAATCTCAGGAGGAGGAACAACCCTGGCCGTCGATCTGGGAGAGGGAGAACTGAATTGTTGGAGGTAGATCTCAGTGGTTTGTTTAGATGCACCATCAAAATCATGAGATCGACGGTCACCTCACGTTGTGGGGATAGAAGGATCTTGAGATTTACAAATTCGAGGGTGGGCCACAATCCAAACCACTATTTTGGAGAAAGGACATGTGGAGGCTCAAGATGAATTGTGGGATGAAAAGTAGTTTGGTCTCAAACCACCTTTGAGCATGCTCATAATTGCGTGTTTACGTGAGGTCACCGCCCAAGGTCACCTCTAAGGAGGAGCCAAGGAAAATGGGAGAGTTGAGTTTCTAAAGTCTAAAAGTCCTGAAGTAATTAGGGACCGTCCATCGTCAAGCATGGCAGGCGGTGAAAGTTACATAAATTCAAAGCGAACCACTACAAAAATTTGTGGTTGGGGAAGATACAAAATCATCGAATACTTGAAGGCCGAAGAAGATCCAGGTCGTCGGTTGCTGAGAGATGCATGTCAGAAGATCTGAGACTTTGGAGAAAGTCACTTCAGGGAATTTCAAGTGTGGAGCATGACAAATTCTTGAAGTCCCAAAGGCCGAAGAAAATCACAATTGTTCATTGTGGAGGAGAAATGGAGAGAGATCAGGAAGTTTGGGGGTAGAAACCTCTGAAAGGAATTCATTAGGAATGAAGAAGATCTGGATCTTTGGATCCAGAAGAAGGCGTTTGAGAGTCATGAATCCTGAAGTTCTAAAGCCACTTATGATCATTGATCGTGCAGGAGGGTACATGTCAACAGATCATGAAATCCAGGTGAAAACACTCTCGAAGAACGTGAAGGACAAAAGTTTAAAATCGTCGAAGCCTGAATAGCCGAAGTAGTTGGGAGTCGTTGATATAGGTTGCACAGGTGTCACCATATTGCGAAATTTGGAGAATCACACTCCGAAGATTTTGTGAAGTTGTGTTTAAAAATGTTCCAAAATGCTGAAGCCCAAAATGTCTAAGGGTTGTTGATCTGAAGGAAGGAACGTGGATCATTGATATGCGAGGGGACATGTGGAAGATGAAGACTCACTCCATTGGACAACCATTGATCTGAAAGTGGAAGCATGGCATCAGATCTAGAACTTTGGGTACAAAGCATTCTCGAGGAAAGTAGAGGGTGAAAGCACCAAAGTCCTGAAGGAGATCTTGATCATTGATCAAGGAGGAGGTCGAAGGACCGTTGATTTGGTTTTGGTCGGAAATACCTGAATTCCTGAAGTAATTGAGGATTGTTTATCTCAAATCAAGAAGGACTGTTGATATTTGTAGCGGTATCTCCTGAAGTCCTGAAACTTCGAAGTCTTGGAACCCAGACGCCTGAGGTTCCATAGTGTGTCTGATTTGTTGGATGCTGGGTAGACATGGACTGTTGATCCACTCCACTTCACGAGTTTGATAATCCAAAAATCCGAGAGATTATTGTGTTATGTTTGAAAATTATTGAAGCTCAAGGCTTGAGTAAGAACCTATTTGTTTAGAACTTAGTCATAGTCGTGGTCCCATGTGAATTAAGGGCCCAAAGAAAATGGGGTCTGGTTCTCAAAAACTATGTTAAATAAGAAAAAAGGGGTTAGGAAGGAAGCCTGCGGGTTTCTTCTGGTTCGGACCTACATCATGGTGGTACTTAAGACCTAGGAACCTTATGATAGGGTCCAAAAAATATCTAAGGGCCATTAGCTTAGATAAAAGATATCATTGCACAAGAAGTGCATCAGAGAAGAAGGACAGGAAAAATTCTTTATTCTACATCTGATATTTTTCAGAAGTCATGGGATCAGATGTTAGGATTGATAAGCAGCATGGAAATCCAAAATGAGATTCTTGGTTTTGGAAGACAGTCCAGGTGACAATCCATTCACATCAAATGTGAATGCTAGGTGGAGAAAGCCATCTACAATACATGATAATGCATGAACCATAAGTTCGTATGGAGACATAAAAAATGGGAAATAAGTTGTTGCAATTTCTATGGCAGCAAGTATGTTATGGCTTGATGGGGTCAGCCAGAGGAAAGAATGATTGCATGTTTTCAAGTGTTGTTGGTGATGTTGTTTCATAAGGAGAGAAGCCACAGAAAGATGAAGTGTTGGTTATAGGTTTAATAAAAGAAGCATGAAAGCTTCTACTTCCATCAGACATTCAGGTAGTATAAAATTTATTAATGGTAGTCATGCAGGTATGAATTTTATTACTCTTTTTGCATAATTCCTGAAAGGAAATTTAGGTAAGAATTTCCTCAGCCAGATTTATTATATAAAATCACATGATTATATTATTGAATGCATACCACTAGATGTGGTAAAGGCTGGAGGCCTATATTAATTCAAATATTTTTGGCTTCTGAATGCACACACTGACATAGTAGAATGTCATGTTAATTTGGTTATGGGGTAATAACCAAAGACTTAAAAGATAAGAACTTGTTATAGGAAAGAATGTCAGTAAGCTAGTAATGTATGAGACCAGGACATGGTTGGATATGGAAAGGTACGGATATGGAAAGGTTATGAACCACACCGGTACTAAAATCTTCCTACCTTTAAATAAAACTTGGACTACAACCCTTTTTCTAACACTAATGAACACCACATAATTATATTCTTGGTGTAGTGTTCGGGTCGAAAAGGAAGTCATCCAATTAATTGGAAAGACAATAGGAAGTGTGTGGAGAATGTGTCAACACATTGGCCAGAATTCCAACTCATGGATGGTGAGATACATGATTGAGATGAAGAGCATTATGTAAATTAATACAAGGGTGCATTGAATAACTAGGCATTGGGAGTTGTACTCATGTCTAGTAAGGGGCAGAGTTTCACTCACACATGATGGAATTGTATACTTAAATGCACTTTGCTGAATGCATTTTCTGAGTGCATGTATATATGTTTTTGGCATGGAAATAATTATACTAATGGATGAAATGTTGCTAACTCATGAAGTTGAGAACATTTTAGGAACTGTTAAACATTGCAACAAGAAAGTTGCAAGGAAGGTAGTCACAAGAATAGTGACTACAAAAAAATTTCGTGTTCAGAAAATTGAAGAAATGAACTTATGGTTATTAATTATGAACATACATATGCATAGAATGACAAGTCATTCTATTTTATTAAATTTCTTGGTAATTATGATTGAATTTCTAGATGCAGACAATTCTAGGTTCACTGCATATGGTTTTGTACATATTGCAATTGAATTATCATGTACGGGGAATACTGACAATTGTTGGAAGTATGCAAGATGAAGCCTTGAAGGAAAATGGTATGCAGTTTGGTGCCTATGGAAAACCACAAGGATGGATGCATTCATAATATGACAACAACCAAGATGAATTATGAAATAGAATTTCATGTTTTGGGGAAAAGATGAATTCCCTTTGAGCTAAGTTTGAGTTTCTAAATAAATTCTTTTATGTTTTCTCATGATAAATGCATGTGGGTGATGTAGATGAGATGATGTTGATTAAAGTTAGAATGTTTACTACAAAGAGTAGCTCAAGAAGATGTTGATTTGAGACCTCTGAGGGAAGTTGGAACTCCTCGCGCCACGGTGCTCTGAGACTTCCTGATCTAGCCTGTTGTTGAAGCCCAAGGAAAGGGAGATGTAGCAGCCGATGGACTGTGTGATAGTGAAGGTGTACACTCTTGGGGTGGGACAAGCATGTGGGGAATGAGAGACCGTTGGTTGGAGTGCTACTGAGGTTTGGTTGGTTGGAGTGCTACTGAGGTTTGGTACCTTGGCCTAGACCATGTTTATATCGAAGGTCTTCTCAATCAAAAGCTAAGTGCAATTCTTTATCAATTGTATGTTGTGTATCTTCTATGCAGGTTATAATGTTATTAGAATTGCCTATATATACATATATATACATTTCATATATGATTTCATTACCTGCATCCATGATTGTACATAATGTATTTCAGGTTTCATTTCTTAAGAAATTTATACCTAATGCTAATCATGTTATTGATTGGAATGTGATTCAAGTGGAGCAAGAAGGTGTCTTGAAAGTGCATCTAGTGTGCATATTGGACCAAAAGAAACAGCTCTGGAATCAAGCCATAGGGCTTGTAAAGGTCTAGTATACCTGGTATGGTTCTAAGGACGCAAAATGGGAGCATGAGGATGCTATGCGTGTAGAATACCCACGTCTTTTTGAAGATTTTTGGAAAATATTGTTGATGTTGTGTAAACGTTGCAATGAGGACAACGAAAAAATAAGGGGAGGGGATTGTTATATCCCCAAGGATGAGCCCAGTTATATTATGTATTGTAAACCTATTTTGTAGGCTAGTGAGCCGATTGTTTATAAGCTGGCAAGCTTATGTGTTTATTAGGACGGAGAGCCTAAGTGTTAAACGTAAAGATATTTAATTTGTATATGTAATTATGTAGATCATTAATAAAATATAAACATCATTGCGTGCAAACTAACCATGAAGAAAGAGTGATCGGGGACTAAGCTTCCACATGGTTGTTAGGAACATATATTGTACCCTTTTTGACCATATTTTCTGCCATGGTTATACCCTTCATCACCTATATTTAGACTTATATTATCATTCCACTTGATCATTCCAAGGTACATAACGTCCTTTCTCATTACTACACGTTTAATTTGTTTTGCATGATATTTTACATCAC
>JASDQU011102044.1:27674-42823 GCA_032191745.1 Picea mariana | reverse complement strand
AATAAACCTGTTCAGAATCACCATGAACATAATCTTGAAAATATTTACTATGGGGTGTGGCATGATGAAATGAATCCCCTAAGTATAATACCCAATAATCAATAATATTATCTAATAAAATGATTAAAGCATCTTGCAACACAACACTTGTTGCATTTTCTTCCTAATTTTTTTCCGGTTGTCCATCTCCTTGTTTTCCTTTTGGACACCAACAATCTTTCTTCATGTGTCCTTTATTCTCACAATTATAACATTATATTCTCCCTATGGATTTGTATCTTCCCTTCTTATAGCTCCAATGACTCCTTGGGATCTTTTTTGACTCCTTTTGTATTCCCCTATTCACCATATTGAAAGCATTATCTCATGTATCACCTGTGCTTTTCTGTCCCATTCCCTAGCTAATGATAACACCAACAAAATAATCAAACATCAAATTGTTTGAACGAAGGATAAAATTACTCAAATCCATGTCCAGTCCATTGTATCTTTATGGAAATGAGCACAAAATCAAAAGGTCCCTAATGTAAATGTCAAAGGTTACTCCTATAGAACTTAAATAATTGGTGACCGTGTTAAACTCATTTAAATGATCAACAACAAAACCATGTTTTGACATATTTGAATATTACATAAATGCATCATAAGAAATACCTTGTTGGAGGTTGAGGGTTTTTCATACAATTTAACCAATTCCTTCATGAGATATTCCATTGTCTTTTCTTTTGAAATGTTGAAAGACATCAACACTACGAAGCAAATTTGTATTGTTCCTAATGCCTTCCTATCAAGAACCTCCCATTCTTAACCCTTCATAGCTTTCAAATTATTTTTTATTCCACCCAATTGTAAGAAAATATTCTTACAATATAAATAGTCGTCCATTTACATCTTCCATAGCCTGTATTTTTGGCCATTAAACTTATCGACCTTAAACTTTCCTTCTCCTTCCATGTCTCCCACTTGAACCAAACACCCTCCTTTCCTACACGTTTATGAGCCAAATAGACCTTCAAGTACGATACCAGTTGTTAGTAATAGTATCACGAATAAATAATGATAAAACAAATCAAAATGAATGTAGAAATAGAACATAAAATAAAAAAAATACAAGACAAACACCAATATACATGGTTCACCTGATATGAGCTACATCCATGGATAAATAGCTAGTTCTTCCTATATCCCATCCAACAAAATGAAGGGATAACACCTGCAAAACATCTGTTGCAACCTCCTATTGACTCTCTCATAGTCTCCTCTCTTAGACACACTATAATCTCTCACCATACAAAATTGCAATACAAGTTCTTCTTTAAAAAAATGTTTTCCTTCTAGGAAAAAAAACTACTAATATAACCTCTAATGTTAGATCTGTGACCTAATAATTAATGTTACAGATTGACTATAAAATTACAATATAATATATATAGGATCAGATGGAATCCAAAGGCTCTAATCCATTGAACTAGATTGTATTTTCCTTAACCAGAATTAGAAAACTGTGTGCCAAAACCGCCCAAAACGGATGCAAAAAAAAAACTCAAATGTTTTTGCTAAGGGGAGAAAAAGGTTTTTTCAGTGGATCTACCCCCTCTGTCACCACCTTCTATGTTAGACGCAACATAATAATGCACGGGGATAATTTTTCAAAGAATATAACACAAAACCCCCACCAAGGTCTGGGATCTAAACATGGTTGAAACAATACCTCTTAATCATGAAGATAATCATCCTCCATAACCAACAAGGGTATCCATTAAATATTTTGATGTCATTGGTTAGATGAAAAACACCAGAAATAAGTTTCAAATCACTTATTGAATGTATATCTTTCACCATCATTTTGGGCGCAATAAGTTTTTCTCATTTTCAACTGTGTACATTGTAATTAAAACAACTCCTACTAGAATTTAGCAATGAAGGTGGGATATATGTAGGGGTAGAGTATCTACTCTTCCAGTTCTTTCCCTATCATAGAAATCACTTTTCTTGAAGTCATATAAAGACATTAGCAATATATGAAGTTTGTATCAACAAATAATTTATCCAATAAACAATAATTCATTATCGTGGATTTGCACATGTGCGAGGAAAATGTGAACATTCTCATAAGTGTATTTGTTGCAAGTGGTCGAGTTTGCATCATGGGGATTTGTTCTTGGGAAAATATTCCATCAAGAAAATTTTGATATTCCATGTAGCCATTGGATCATCCCTGATTGTATGGTCAACATATTTTGGGGTTTGCATGTTTTGAGTTCGTCATGATAGAACCTCAACCACCCAATATCCTCTTGAAACCTATACTTCATGTCATGTTAGGGTTCATCCATCTAGAATTTGGGTCAAGTTTAATACTTCACATGAGGATATGGGGCAATTTTAAAATTTATTTCTCATTTATTTAGTCCTAAATTTTTTTAATGTTAGTTGGTGAGGACAAGAGGCATCCCTTATACTCCTAATGATAGGTGTTTTTAATTAATTAAAAAAATATTAAAACTTTGTGTGTGTGTCTGTGTGTGTGTGTGTGTGTGAGTGAATGTGTATTAATGAAAAGCTAATGAATCTAGTTTGATACATACATTCCCCCGTGTATGTTTAAGTTATGTCTCTTTGTGATTTCAATTAGTTGTGTATTCCAACCTACAAGCCTTTGTATTTGTGATCCTTAGAGCCTACTATTCTTTCTTGTTTTTGTTTTTAGGTTGTATTTGAATTATGTATGGGAGTGAGGTCCTCTTTGCATGAAGTGGTAACATAGTAGGTGCGTATCACTAAATATTTCTAGCTCTAATAGTTGGTGTTAACACCACAATTTGACAGAGTCTTATTTGGTTGTATTTTCCACCTAAGTCTAAATTTTTTGCCCTGGTCTCCTTGATTTTTCAATTCACAGGCCACAGTCGTCAAGACCAAGAGAAACACTTAAATCTTTTAATATGGATTCAAATCAAGCGAGCGAGCAAGATCACCCTTCAACGACAAAAATCCTTCAAGTAGATCAGATCGACGACCATCAAGTGATCGTGATCACAGACTTACATGAGGAATAACATTAGCCAGAGTCGTGATTTCTCGAGTCAGAAAGGTCAAAGGGTAGAGTTACGAGGATTCACGAAATGCAAAATAGAAAAAATATTGTGGTCATTAATCAAAGAAGACAGTTGGATCGTCGGATCAGCTTCTCGTGATTTCGCAAGTCGAAAAATTAAGAGGACATGGCCTTAAAGGCTTGCAAAGTGCTAAGTCACGAAATGATGTACGTCGTCCGATGTAGAGTGACACATCTCACCCAATCCGAGCAATCGCGATTTTGTGACCCTGAGGTTTGAGCATGAAGTATAACATGAACTCGCGAAATGCAAAATCGTGATGCGCCTGAGAGTTGGGCCCATGGTTACCACCCGAGGTCATATGGGAAGCAGGGCCATAATGAAGAGGAAGAGCTCATTGCGTAGCTGGTGACTCAAGTTTTCAAGGAAGAAATCATGGTTGTTAGATGCATAGTAGATCTGACTGTCGATTTGAATAGGGCCATTTCACCATATCGGGTATCAGGAGATTGTAGTCATGCGATGTGAAAACCCCCAAAACATGAAATCGCGATGCGCCCAGAAGTTGGGCCCATGGTCATGGCCCGAGGTCGCATGCAGGAAAATGTGGTGAAGGAAAAGCTGGCACCAGGAGCTCTTCAGAGCGTGAAGGAAGGGACATCGATTTCATGGAGATTTGCAAACCCTTGAGGTGTCAGGATTGACTTGAAGAAGTCGTGGGCACTGCCTGGAAACATTCATGGGTGTCAAGCCTCATCTTGATCCCAATGAAGGAAGTTATTGAAGATAGGGGAAGTAGTTGAAATCTATTCTCGCCCCATAAATGGAAAGCGTTGCAAAGAGCAGTAATGAAGGCAAAATGTCTATCAAAGCTCCCTCCTGGACGGATTTTCCTGTAAAGAATATAACTGCGCCGATCTTGCATCTAACAAAGGAAGGCCTACATGGTCTGACATGGCATCAACTGAAGCCTTGAATGCATCGATCTGATCACAGTGATGGTGGTTGAAGCAATTTGCCTGTATGTAGGAGGTTTTTATATTTTGTTAGCATGGAATGGTTGAGCTAGGATCCCTTATTGTAATATTTTGATAAAGAACTTTGGTTCTCTAGTTATGTATTTTTTTTTATACATCTTAATTAATCTATGTCATCTTCTCACTCCATCTTATTTTGCCTCTGAAATTGAAATAGTTTATGATTGAATGATTCATATGGATTGTTTGTAACCGTGTTGTAATATATGTTGATTTCAGTACTGTTATAACATTTTTTTAGTTTCTTGAAGCTCCGAATTTAGGAGGATCTTGTGTTCTGAGTTTTTTCTTCTTTAGGCTATTGGAATACTTGATGTCCATGGAAAACCTCTACATTTTCTCACTAGTTCTTCCTCCTACTCACCCTTACTACAACTTACTAACTGAAATTGATTCAAGACCTCAATTGTTTGTGCATGCCTGCCCAAAATTTTCTGAGTTAGAACATTATTCTCATTGAGTTTCCTCCATTTTGACCACTCAAAAAATCAATTACCATTTACATATAAAATGATGGGTACTAGGCTTACCTTCTAAGCAATCAGAAGGAGACTTATAGTGCTAACATTTATGGCTCTGTTGCTGGGGATGAGATTGAAGGTTTTCCTTGGGTAGGAAGACAACGAAATTATGATTCTGAAGGTGCATCAGACATCAGAACCTTTGAAGATTGTGCTTTCACCTGGAGACTCCACTAAGGTGACTCCATTGTCTCGGCTCCTTTTTTTCAATGCAAATTCTTTTGGATACACTTGGTGGCCCTTGGGAGAACACATCGATCAGATCTGGTCTTTGATGGTGAACAAATACTAGACACACTCTTACTACATACCTTTCACCTGGTGACTCCATGATTAAAGAATTGATCGATGTCTCCACTGGTTTGAAATGGAAAAAATCTTGGCTCAAAGGTTTGCTCCTTTTAAATTTTCTATTCTTCCTAGTTTTCCTAATGTTGTTCCTACTCTAGATGAATGGAATGATTATTTGCCTATATCTAGAGAGCGTAAAGAGGACAACCCTTCTCAGCATCTCCATGAGTTTCATGAACTCATGCATCATTTGGATATACATCATGAGGATGTGTTATTGAAGATGTTTGTGTTCTCAATAGAAGGGGATTCTCGTGAATGGTATCATTCCTTACCCCCTGCTAGTATCTCCTCCCTAAAGTAGGGATGATTTTAGGGGCTAAATTTCGCTCATGGGCTAATTTTCCATGGTTTTTCCAAAAATGAGATTTGCTATTTTAAAAATGATTTGCCTAAATTCTATAGGATAAAATTATTTTACCTTAAAAATCGCCAAAATTTTATAAAAACTATATAAAATCCTTAGAAATTTGAATATTTTTACAAAAATATCACCAATCATTTATAGTTGGCATATGAAGGATTAGTAAGATTCACCAAATTTTCTACATTTTAAAATAAATTTCCATCCTTAAAATCATCCCTGCCCTAAAGGAGTTTCATGCAGTTTTCAATAGGCGTTGTCAAAATTTTTATTCCTCTGAGTTTATTTTTCATAACTATTGTGAGAAATTTGAGAATAGTGATCAAGACATGACTGTGTCCAATGAATATTATGAGGAGGACCATGGAGAGGAAGAATATTCTCTGAGTGACCTGATGGAAATGGTAAAATCTCTCTCTGCCAAACTAGAAAAGTTGGAATTTGAAGAAAGCGCAGAGGATTTTCCAGTCCTTAAGGCAGATGTTCTTGACAGCCCTATTGATGATGATATCATTGAATATTTCACAAATGTAGAGTCCCTGAATTCTTCTCCTGACGTGCCTGCTTCCCCAAGCTTTTATGACTATTCATATGAGGAGTAGCAGAGCCCCACATCACAATTTGTTGATCAGGGGAGTAGCCAGCCTGTATATGACAACTACGAATTATACTCTAAGCTAAATGTGCAGGATTCCTAAGAACAGATAGTAGATTCTTATCCTTTATTCACTAAAGAGAAATATTATGAGAAAATCATCCATCCTAGGCCTACATAAGACGTTGAGCAGCAAATTGAAGAGAAGAGTTTTCCCACTGGCCCTGTTTATGATTATTATGAATCTGACCCTTAGGAGAGCCAAGAAGAAGAGGAGTAGCAGGAGGAGTAGTTTATCTCCCGTCTAGAGACTTTCTAGGAGTAGCCATCGCCTGAGATCAGTCAGCCTACACCAGTCTCTCACCCACCTGAGCTTGCCGAAGAAATCCAACAAAGTGTGAGTAGTTGTGTAGTAGAGAAGGATGCTTATTACAAATTTTCCAGAATTTTCCACTCATTCTATGAACCTGTTAGCGAGTACATGGAGTGGAATTTTCTTCATATCTTGGAGGCACCCAATTTTATCTTGATTTCAACCCTTGGAGAGAGGTTGAGGGATGTAACTATTCTTCTGCCATGGTTGTAGTGCTTGTTACCAATCACTGACAGAGTAGGGAAGCTTCCATTTAGGAAGTTACTTGATTGGCTATGGTGGAAATTTGCTTTCACCTAGCCCCATGTAAAAAAAATAAATTAGTTTAGGTCTGTACATAGATAAGCTCTTTTGAGCCCTTTTAAGTTTGTTTTCCTTTTGTCTTTTGGCATATATTTCCTCAATAGTTGTTTTGAGCTTGAATCCATATCCCAACAGAAGGTGACTGGAAATGCAAAAGTAGATCTTAGAGCCTCGCGGGGAGGAATATATCCCCCATGGAGCCTATATGTTAACGCCAGAATTTGACAGAGTCTTATTTGGTTGTATTTTCTACCTAAGTCTAAATTTTTTGCCCTGGACTCCCCGATTTTTCAATTCACAGGCCACAGTCATTAGCACCAAACACATCACTTAAATATTTTAATATGGATTCAAATCAAGTGAGCGAGCAAGATCAACCTTCAATGACAAAGATCCTTCAAGAAAATTAGATCGATGACCATCGGGTGATCGTGATTAGAGAGTTACACGAGGAATAACATCAGGTAGAGTCACGATTTCAGAAGTCAGAAAGGTCAAAGGGAATTGTTATGAGCATTTGTGAAATGCGAAATAATGAAAGGATCATGGTCGTTAATCAAAGAAGAGAGTTGGACCGTCGGATCATCTTCTTGTGATTTCGCGTGTCGAGAAAGTAAGAGGACAGGGCCTTAAAGGCTCACGAAGCACTAAGTCATGAAATGATCTACGCCATCCAATGTAGAGTGACGCGTGTCACCCGATTCGAGAAATCACGATTTCGCGACATGGAGGTTTGAGCATTAAGTATAACATGAACTCGCGAAATGGGAAATTGCGACGTGCCTAAGAGTTGGGACCTTGGTTACCACCAGAGGTCATATGGGAAGCGGGGCCATAATGAAGAGTAAGTAGCCATCGCATAGCTGACGACTCAAGTTTTCAAGGAAGAAATCATGACCGTCAGATGCATAGTAGATCCGACCATCGATTTGAGTAGGGTCATTTCGCTATATCGGGTATTGGGAGATTGTAGTCATGCGATGTGAAAACCCTTGAAACATGAAATCACGATGCACCTAGAAATTGGTCCCATGGTCATGGCCCGAGGTCGCATGTAGGAAAATGCGGTGAAGGAGAAGCTTGCACTAGGAGCTCTTCAGAGTGCAAAGGAAGGGGCGTCGATTTCACAACAACTTTCAGAGCCTCGAGGCATCATGATTGAATTGAAGAAGTCATGGGCACTACTTGGAAACATTCATGGGTGTCAGGCCTCATCCTGATCCCAATGAAGGAAGTTATTGAAGATAGGGGCAACAACTAAAACCTCTTCTTGCCCCATAAATGGAAAGCATTACAGAGAGTAGCAATGAAGGCATACTATCTATCAAATCTCCCTCCTAGATGAATTTTCCTATAAAGAAGCTAACTGCACCGATCTCGCATCTGAAAAAGGAAGGCCTGCATGGTCTGACATAGCGAGTGCTGACTGAAGCCTTGAATGCAGTGATCTGATCACATTCATGGTGGCTGAAGGAATTTTCCTATATGTAGGCAGTTTTTGTATTTTGTTTGCATGGAATGGTTGAGCTAGGCTCCCTTAATGTAATATTTTGATAAAGAACTCTGGTTCTCTGGTTATGTATTGGTTTTTGAGACATCTTAATTAATCTAAGTCATCTTCTCACTCCATTTTATTTTTCCTCTGAAACTGAAATATTTTATGATTGAATGATTCAGAAGGACTGTTTGTGACCCTTTTGTAATACATGTTGATTATAGTACGATTATAACATTTTTTTTAGTTTCTTGAAGCTTTGAATTCAAGAGGATCTTGTGTTCTAAGTTTTTTCTTCTTTAGGCTATTGGAAGACCTGATGTCCATGGAAGACCACTACATTTTCTCACTAGTTCTTCCTCCTACTCACCCTTACTACAACTTACTGACTAGAATTTATTTAAGATCTCAATTGTTTTTGCATGCCTGCCCATAATTTTCTGTGTTAGAACGTTATTCTCATTGAGTTTCCTCCATTTTGACCACTCAAAAAATAAATTACCATTTACTTATAAACTGATGGGTACTGGGCTTACCTTCTAAGCAATCAGAAGGCGACTTCTAGTGCTAATAGTTGGGGTTGTTGGGTAGAGTTGCAAGAGAAAGAAGAAGAACAAATTTATATATGGTTGGGCATATATTGTTGTGCATTTGAAGGTGCATAAGTGCACTAAGGTAGAAGAATGTGTATATGATGAGGTAGAGTTGTACCAAGTGTAGAAGGAGAAATAGGGATTTGAATTATCACCAAATATAGAAGAAAGTGTTGATGTATAGATCATTAACTATAAAACATAGTATGAAGAATATTTGGGGGACATTCCTTTGAGGAAAATTGGTTATATTGACCATTTTTATGTTGTAGTTATGTAGGTACAAACAAAGGAAGACAAAACCTACTAATGATGAAAGTGATGAAGAGGAAAATTGTTATACCACAAAAAATGAAGAATATTTTGAAGTCGTTGATGAAAAGGATAGAAATTCAAATGCTATTATAAATGAAGAGATACTTCAACTAAGTTGAATTTGAAGCAATATCTGATAAGGAAAGGATTTTGGAGGAATACATGTCGTAGGATAGCCAATAAATGAAATTAGTTGAGGATAAGATGAAAGGATTAGTATAATAATACCTTACAACCATGGAGAATGTTTCAATTGAAGTTGAGAAGTAAGTAGTAATGCTGGAGATTGAAATTTTGTTTTGAAGGAAATGAAGGGAAGATATTTGTGAGAGTTATGGAAATCCAAGGAACACTTGAAATGATACCACTAAAAAATTGAGTTATGAATATAAGGAGTCCTAAATTCATGAGGAGAATGATTATGAGGAAAGGGTCTATGTTGAGGATTAACATGATTGGATGAGGATGGAACTACCACAATAGTAGTAGGAGAAAGAAAGAAGGAAACCCTCGAAGTTGTTGATGAAAATATTATAGTTGCAAAAGAAGAAATGGAAAAAGGATATTTAAAAGATATATGTTTTATCTAATGGTTTGGATATTTATGAATGTGCAAGTGAAGAAGGGAGCATCGACACAGAAAAAGATGAAAACTGTAATATCCTTAAATTTTAGAATATTAAATCAAGGATTTGTAAAGCTTCGAATTTCCCCAAGGAGGGAAGGAACAAGCTAGGCACAAGGATGCATATTTTAAAAACATATGGAGGAGGCATGATGGTCCTTAGTATGTTGGAAAAGAAAACTATTTGCTGCTATGAACACTGTTAGTGTGAGGCAAAGGATTTTTATGATATGTGGATGGTGACTATAGCTAAGGAGGATCATTCAGTTTTCCCTTATGGACTCATGGTCAGGCTAAGGGGTGAGCAGGACAAGTGAACTTGGTTGTTCTATTCTATGGTTAGGTGGAACGTGGTTGTTCCATTTGTATTCCAACATCAGGTTTCATATATGTATATTATATTGTATTCCTTTGTGAATGTTATATTTATGGTTACGTTAATTGTTAGGAATGTGTTAACTATGTATACATAAGTGAAATTAGTTCTTAAGGGACTGTATAACCATATTATACTATGGATGAACATAGTTGAATGATACTAGAAATGTTGCTTATTTGAAATATGATGGTTGTACACATATCTTTAAATATATACATATCTATACATATATACATGTGCTCATACAAAAGCATAGTAGATCTATGTTTATATTCCTATTTGACCTTTGATATTATGCATTTGGATTGCTATTCAAATATGTACATAACAAAGTACTGTAGAGAAATATTGCAATAGGGATTAAACTTAGATGGTATTCTTATCAACTTGATAACATGCAAAGAATAGGTAGAAAGAATAATAGTCTGAATATATTCTTTATGTTATCTATTACCACAGAAAGATAGTTTTTCAATAGACTACAAAGTGTCTTGCAAAATTAATCGTTGTATTCAAATGAATGTTGTTCAAACTTTACAGTTGGAGTACCATAGATCAAGAACTCCAAACTCTTCTGTGTTGTAAACAAAACCCTAGGAAAGTCTCTACAAAATTTTGTATTTAGATGAAGATTAATGCACACATAAGTCAGTCAAGGAAGTACATGAAACTCTAATAAATGTATTGGTAGGATGCTTCCTTCATTCGATTACACCTACTTGCATAACCTACAAAAGAATAAAAATGAGGGTTTAATAACTTTACTATCATTTTAATTCTATGGAAATTAAACAATAGAATAAACCAAGGACAAAACTTAGCTTGAGTCCTGATGAAAACCATATCGCCTTTTGTTCCTTGTGAGACAAGCCATCCATGATCCAGGAGGAGGAGGAGTGGAACCAAAACCGACTAATGGGTACCCTCGAGAAACAAAAAGGGCCCATCATTAATTTTTATTTATACGTGCATACAATTTTTCACTTGTAAAATTGACGAAGTAGAACAGACATTTAAGTAAAGACATGTTATCTCAAACTTTTTGTATTTGCCTCTAAAAATTTATATTATAGATTATAGAGAACGGTTATAGATAGAAAGGTACAAACATAAATCACATAAGAAGCTTGAACATGAATAGTTAACAAAGAGGAAGTGACAATAAGAAAATAAGTGAAACTAGTTATAATTGAGATAGACTGTGTATAGAGTGATCAAAATAGGAAGTACAGAATAGGAATCTCCAAACCCTGTGTAGATGACCAAATAAACGGAAGGATTGGACTGTGGCAAGGTCAACGATTAAACATAACTACCATTTAATTCCCCATAACACACAATTGGAATTTCTGATTTGAAGTAATGATCACAGTAAAGGAATTATTAAATTATTAAGCATTCATAGAGGTGCACAAGATGCAAACTGAGTTTATTCACAATAAATGGATCATTAAAATTAAATAGCATTTACATAAATGTAAAATACGAAATCTGAGTGCATAAAAATTTGTAGTAAGAACCCAATTCATAGGTTAAAGTCTAATTGTGCAAAAACGGGTTTTGAACCCTACAATTTTTGTTCCTCACACATTCAACAGATGAGGCAATGATTGAATACAAGCATAGGGGATAATATATAATAAACAAGGATAACCTCTCTTTTGTTAGTGCAGAGTGGTTGACATAGGAAAATCCTTTTCGTAAACGTTTCATTTTATAACTGTATCAGACGAGAGATCAAGTGAAGGATGTTGTTGAGGTGGCTGCGGGACAAACCACGATTCTTCCCGGTAGGGAATTTTTTACAACCAGAGGATACAAACAAATGTTGTTTCTTGTCTCAAATGAATAAAATCCTATTAATGTTTATATACATGTACAGAATGCAACTACAAAATTTTCCTACAGAGGTTAACAACAGTCAAGTCGGAATAACATCCACCAACGTAGTAAGTTTTGAGATCTTTAGATGAATTCCAGAGTGTAAGAATAATAGTGATATCTCTTGATGGTGACTTTCAACCAGGGCCTACCTGTATAGTCTTTTGAACTGAATTTTATTCTCTTTTATGACAGAGGGTCATGGGGTAACGACCCTGTTCAGTTAGAATAAAAGAAAATGAGAAAATATAAGAGGGTTTAACTTATAGTAATGATTCAAGCCACAATATGACTAGGGAGGGACTGTAAACGTCTATAGGCTTGAATACTGACAACCAACTGAGATGAAAACAAAATAACCCTCAAACCCGAGCGTTAAATATAAAGGTTTTTCACCTAATTTACAAATGGAACCATAAACATGGTGGAATTGTGGGAATAAAATGCATACGAAGGCCCAACTGTCATGCATATCAACCCTCAATCAAAGAAAAGAAACATGAGGTTTGTTACATTGAAAATCTCAATTATTACATTGCACCAGACAAGCAATACATCTACAGAATACTTCTCACAGAGAACATAAGCAATAGAACATTTACTCACCCTTGCGCATATATAACCTAGGATTTGTGTTGCCTCCTTCCATTGCTCAATAGAGACAAGCTTTACCAAAATCACCGATTGTATACAACGCAGAGGAAAAATTGTGTTACAGGACTAAAGGGGCAACTACGAAGAACAAATGTTACCTCAAGGCCCTCGCTAGAGGAGTAGAAGTGACTGGTATGCCCCATACCTCTACCATGTGAAGTCGAGGGAAGTGGCAACCCTACATTAGGCATTTTTGCCAAAGTGTCATTTCTGGAGGGTACTAAACAGGCTCCACCTTTAATGGTCGACCATAAGTAAATGTCTATAGGCTAGCACAAAGTAGGTTTAGACTCGACCTGTCATCCACCAAAAAATTATTTTGAACCACTTAAATGCTGGGTTATGTTTAATACTAGATCTAACCCTAGATCGATAAGACCATGTTAATTGTTGAGTAGGTTTACTAATGTTTAATTGTAGATACATCATTCTCTCTTCTTGTTTAAACATTTTCACTGCTCTATGATAGAGTAACATGTTGTTATGGGTACAATTAAATCCTAGAGCTTAGGACTTATGTCTCTTAGCTCAATACTATGTCTACAATGTGTTGATCTTGTGTCCATGATTTAGAGTTCTCATATCTTGTATAAGTTAGTCTATTACGCTATTTAATATGGATAGCATGTCTTGACATAGACCTAGTGGTTATCCAAAGGGCTATGACAGTCATGGTCACAAAATTATTCAATACAAATAAGTGTATGATTCTAATCCAATAATGATGCTACAATGTATATCCTTCATCCTTTAAGATAGATAATGACATAGAAGTAAAACTTCTATGCATATATAGTAAGGGAATAAGATATATATAATGGATTAGCTTTGTCTCACAAACAATCTTGGAGATTCAAGGGACTTTATTGTTCCCTAACGAT
This sequence comes from Picea mariana, assembly GCA_032191745.1. Taxonomy (NCBI): domain Eukaryota; kingdom Viridiplantae; phylum Streptophyta; class Pinopsida; order Pinales; family Pinaceae; genus Picea; species Picea mariana. Next base: position 29,397 of record JASDQU011102044.1, on the reverse strand, counting down.
TTTTTTGTGTGTGTGAAATTTGGTGTACATTATGTTGAAAAGTCAACAAGAAACATGTATCTAATTTATTTTTCCCTTAAATAAATTGGACAATAAATATTAATCTATTATTTCAATCATAACTGAGTGAGTTGGATTTGTAACATAATTATAAGTGTAGTTAAGTGAATTAAGATCAGTTGTACTAGTTGTAACTAAACATTCAATAGTGAGAGTTCAGTTAATTAGTGAACTCACATGCAACTGAAGATTCGCCACGGTTAACTACATGCATGTTAGATCCAGTGGAGACCCAGTTGAGATAACAGGTGAAAGGGACAGTTTGGCTATCAGTTGTGATTTGATCACACATGCAATGGATATGCTTATGAACATGTGTAAACTAGGCAATTCATGCATGATTCGATTCATTGTGAGAATTCGAATTGCAGAGATTGTGCAGAGGAGGCAAGTTGTCTGGACACAGGAATTGGCACATGTATTTGCTAATTTGTGTATGACAGTGTGAAACGATTATATTGTACTGAGAGCTCTTGGATTAGATTTTTGTATGAGACTGTTTCATGATTCATGATATACATAATATATGATAGTGTGGTTTTTAGCTTTACGCTTTCCCGGTAAAACTTATGTGTTATGTTTTATTGATATTTCACTTTGTGATTGTGGTTGTGATCGTGGTTTAATTTTCCATAAGAATAATAGTAGAAATGATTATGTATTTAACAGTGGCATATAATTGTTAGATCAGGAGAATTGTAGGAATACATTAAGTGTATTGAAATTTCTACATGGTATTAGAGCCATGGAGGCCACAGAGTCACGGAAGTTAGGTGCGAACATTGTTTTGTGTTCGCAGGTCCCATCTCTAGACAGGTGTAAACCCTAGTACTGAAAACTATGCTTATTTTTAGGAACAATACTTCTCGCACCCTAGACAAAGGCAGGGTGCCAACTTCATTAGGCATTCTCGCAGGCAAATACACTAGCAGGGTGCGAACTCCCCTCACCCTATAGTGGAGTACAGTGTGAATTTCACAGGCAAGTTCACAGGAAAATACACTATTAGGGTGAGAACTTCCCAGGCAAGTTCGCAGGCTACACATAGGTAGGGTGTGAACTTCCCTCAGGTTTCTCTCAAGTGGGGTGCGAACCTCCCAGGGAAAGAGGAAAGTGCAGGAGTTGAGTTTTGGGTTGGATAACATTCGAATTTGCAAGATTTTCTTGGTGCGACACTTGATTCAAGATCAAAAATGTCTTTCAATGGCTTGAGGTTGGAGTATGCACTCGAGGGCAGCTCTAACTACATTGCTTGGAAGGACAGGATGAAGGTAGTACTCAAAGACAATGGCGTGAAGGGTTACATTGACAACGATGTTCCTAAGCCGGATGTGACAGATACTGCAAATCTTGATGCATGGAAAAAGAAAGTGGCGAAGGCGAGGAGGATTCTATTGGAGGGAGTACAAGACCACATTGTCTCAAGTCTCCATGGGAAAACCACACCATATAAAATGTGGAAGGTTTTGACAGATCTTTTCCAAAACAGTAGCGACCATAGGAAATTGGCGCTCAAAGATAAACTCAGGAAGATCAAGATGGAAAAAGGCGATACCATTCCAAAATATCTCACAAAATTTGTCCAATGTCGGGATGAGCTTGGAAGTGTGGGAATAACAGCCGCTGCCGATGATTTGGTGAGCTTGGCACTCTTAGGGATTCC
>JASDQU011102044.1:9052-20229 GCA_032191745.1 Picea mariana | reverse complement strand
CAGATTATGTCAACAACATATCATAAGATCAATATTATATCATCAAAACGAAACAATATCATCCTAAATGAAACAACTCAAATAGCCCACTCCCTGACTCAATCCGGAGTCCAAGGGAGTTCCACCGATGCCTCTGCATCCTCAAGGTCCGAAACCCTGCACACTCAATGAAACTGAGTCAGCATCACCTGTCTACATCAAGGTAGTAAAACATCATATCATATAACTTAACACATCATAATGAAGGAAAAAGTTTTATCATCATAAAAATACAGATCACTTGTGAGCAAGTGTCCTCAAAGAATAAGTTTGGTAAGTGCGCCAGAGCGGGATGTTACATTATCTATAAAATGTTTTATTCGGTGATCTCTGGAGATAGGTTATTTCTTAGTAAGAGACCTACAAATTTTTCACTAATGGACGACTTTTGAAAACAATGGTTGGAGATTTTGTGTGTAGCATGCTCATGTGGTCTTGTCCAAACACACTTCCAGAAGATTATGGAACTCAATTATGATGCTCATCTTGGATTTTATGTCCCTAAACCAAATTCTCAATGTATCCCTGAGAGGCTTCTGGAAACAAGTTGCACCTCTCCATACAAATCTAAAATTAAATACTTAGATTGATGAACCATTCATTTCATTGGTCTCCTAACATTATATTACAGCTAGGGGAACTCCTTTCCTATGATTCACTTTCCCAAAAAATGTTTTATTCAACGATATCTAGAAATAGGGTTTTTCTTAGTAAGAGATGGTGCAATTTTTGCACTAAAGATCGATTTTTCAAAATACTCACTTGGGATATTGTGGGTATCATGCTCACATAGGCCTAAAAAAAAGACACTTGTAGGAGATTATGGAACTCAATTATGATACTTAGTTTGTGTGTTCTTCCCCTGGACCAAATTATCAATGTCACTCTAATTGTCTTTAAGAAGCAAAATACAAATTACCATAAAACACTAACCAAGACACAAATTGATGAAGTGTTGATTTCATTGGACTCCTGACACTGCATTACAACTAGGGGAACCTCTCTCCTATTATTCCATTTCCTGAAAAATTATTTATTTGATTATCTCTCGAACCAAGGTTTTTCTCAGTAAGAAACGATGACATTTTTGCACTAAGGGTTGATTTTTGAAAACAATGGCTTGGGCGGTTGTGGGTAGTGTGCTCACTTGGTCCTTGGAAAAAAAAACTTTGAGGAGATTACAAAACTCAATTATGTTTCTTGGTTTGGATTATGTGCCCCTAGACAAAATTATCAATGTGTCCCTAAATGTTCTCAAGAAGTGAGTTGCACCTTTCCATAAAACACTAAATGGGACCTAAATTGATGAACTGTTGAATACATTGGACTCATGACACCAAATTATAGCTAGGGGAACTATGATTGTATTAATGTATAGCTTCAAATTTATATTTTAGTAACCATGAAATATATATCTCATTTTTTTGTATCATTCTCGTACCTTTGCTTGGCCCCGAGGGAAATGTTTCAACATGTTTGAACACATTTATCACTTGGGAAGTTTCCTAGTCTTCCAAGCCAATTATGTTCCTCTATAGAGAATATCGTTGGTTATTAATGCTAGTAGATCCCCTAAATGCCAAATATTGACTCTTCTCTTTTATATGGGTAAGATTTTACCTACTTTGTAAATTCCTAGGAATCCCATCACTCACTTGGTAGCCTTGTACATCATATTAAATAGTGCAATGGCTCTCCAAGAATTTGAACCAAGTGATGAGAGGCTTAGTGAGTAGATTTCATGATTGGATAGGTCCTACCCCCTATAATAAATTTAATCAAATCCAATCAAATGAATAAAATCCAATAGCCTTTGCTAGACCATATATAATCTTGAAAGGTTGAACAAATGATGTGGCTTTACAATGTAATAACCTGTTTTTCAGCCCTTAGATTAATAATGTATTTTTTTAATTTTATTAAAGGTCAAAGTGCCTCTAAATTTGAAAGGATGGAGTGCCTAGAAATTTAATACTTTGAATATATTAAAAAAATCCATCACTAGTTGCAAGATGGACAAGGAAAAAGATAGGGGATTATGATTCGATGAGAGAAGGGGGTTAAACGGTATAAGTAATTTTCTTATATTTTATTCACCCATCTTGGTTTTAGTTGGGAAGGTGGTTACATGATCTTCTTGGGGAGGCCATGTGGTTCTTAATTGCATGTAATTAGATAAAACCTACTTTTGGATTGTTTGGGGGTTACTCAATCATTGTTACTCATTCCTAATTCATTATTACTCATTCTTGGTCTTGGTATTGACATGAAAAACTAATTATGGGAAGAAAATATCCATTGTTTTCTGGATATAGGTAACTACTAAGTATTCTAGGAAGGAATTGATGCTTCTGTGCATGAGAATGATGGCAGTTGTGAAAGAATTTTTCACAAATGATCATCATTGGAGTTTATAACATTGATACTTCTGGACCAATAACATTGGATCCTTGGAAAACAAGTGGAACAACCTAAGGGACTACTTTGCAAAGAAATAGGTTCATTTCCTTGGGTTGTGCAGGATAAAGGGGAAGATAATTGGTAAACTAGGATTGTTGTGTTGTTTGGAAAAGCGTGAGACCTTGTTAGCTAACTCCTATGTGTTTTAGAGTCAGCCTAGGACCTGTCCTCATGGATTCATAGCCCTGCCTTAGGGGTGACCTACTGTTGAGAGACAGAACAATAGTATCTATGGTTGGGTGTAGCGTCTGACATCTACAACCATTTGGTGAATTAGTTATTTAAAGATAAGTGTTCTTTGTGTTTTCTCTATATTTTATATTCCTTTGTGTATTAATGATCACTGAGATGTGTTTATATCATTCTTTCTTGTTGTTAATGCTATGCATGGCATGTTGATCATTTCCTTTATAGTTTATCATTATTTTTTTATTATTACATGTGCGAGTATCATGCTTCTTTATTAATTAATTGGTGTCATAAATTAGAAATCCATCAAGAAAGTGAATTCTTGAGGTACCCAGGTTGATAGATACGTCATAGATTGGTAACTAAGAAATTTTTGGGTTTGTTGGTAACATCATACCTTATAGACAACGAGATCAATTTGCAACATATTAGAGGTTTAATAGGAAATTTTCATTTTCACAATAAGAAAACCCATGGATTAGTTGAAGGATTGAGATATATGTGAGAAACTAACTCCAAGATTGCGAGTTATATGAAATCGCTTTCCAGATTAGTTGTCATTCCCAAATTCAAGAGGAAAGAGATTCCAATCTTGTATCCTTCAAGAGGGTTTCTTCAATATTGAGTTTATGGTTTTACAATGAAATTTCCATCCATAATATTAAGTGTTGCAAAGATGAAATCTTGGGAAATTCATGCTTGAGTATTGTTTTTTCCCAACATTACTTACTTGTTTCTTCCATTCTCTTTTCATTTTCTATTATATGTTTATATTGCATATTTGTAGGTGAGGAAGAAAGGTAGATTTAAATTCTATCATACATCAAATATTTGCAAGAGAAAGAAGAAATGGATCAATCAAAACAAACAATTCTCAAATATGCATACTTTGCTTAAGAACTTAAAATTGTTGAAGTTGTACATCAAACATCACATTTCCCATACAAAATATTGCTATGTTATTTTATATATTAACTATATAAGGAAGTAGATATTTAGTTTTGTAACATACCTAGCCACCCATAGGTTGGGGTACACCACCTTCAATCCCACCCTGGGACTTCTTTCTCTTACCGATACCTTTTTAAATTAATAAGGATGCATAAAAGAAAAAGATTTAACCACATGCACAACAGTAACCAACAAGCATGAATATTCTAAAGATGTAATCAAACAATAAATAAATACACATCAGAATGCATTCATATACAAGTAGATAATACCATAACATAAAGCACTTATCTTTATAAAATAAGACACCAAATGGTTGCAGACCAAGGAGGTTCCACCAAAATGTAGACACTACTGTTCCCAAAACTCAATAGCAGTGTCACCCCCGAGACGGGGCTATGAATCCACAAGGACGGTTCCAGAGTGTTACTTGGATTCCCAAACCAGTCAACACTCAAGCTCTCATAGGCTTTCCCAACACTCACAACAATCCAAGTACCCAAGTCTCTTCTACCCAGCTTGAACTACCCAAGAGAATGAACCTCCACCCTTATCTACCATGCAGTCCCTCAGGTATTCCTTCTCCTTATTCTGGGCTCCAACACAAATGGTCTAGAATATCGATGTTGGAACTCTCAAGACTCGCAGTTGTGAACAATGCTAGACACAGGCCAAAGCATCTTAGACATGTAGGCCTTAATTGATGGCTGGATTACACTAGCGACCACTACAACCAACAATATCGTGGCTAATCTTCAGTAGTTCAGTTCCCTTTCCCAAATCAAGATGCGAGCGAGGATGAATCCATGAGTGATAGGTAGGGATGGAATGAATGAACGAGTGAGCAAGCGAATGAAGGAGTGAACAAGCTATCAACCGAACCCCTCATCAGACGAGAGGCAAGTTTAAGTAATTCATGGGGAATCAAGAACCACATGGCCTTCCCCAAGAATCCCACATAATTGATCCACCCCCTTAGAGAAAAAGGTAATTAAAAATAGGAAATAAACATTTATCTCCTCAATCCCCCTCTCTTATGGAATCATAGCCCCCTATAACTCTAGTCCTTGTTCGTCTAGTAGCCAACGATGTATGTATTATTAATAATGATAAAGACATTACATTTCTTATGCACAATGCCCTTTTAATAATTTTTTGGGCACTCTGGCCTCTCATCAATGTACCAATACATTATTTAAAATGGGGGTTTGAAACCCAGGGTGTTACATCCTCTCCCCCTTATTTTGGCATTGTCCTCAATGCATATACAAAACAGAGATCAAAATCTCAAAATTATTCAAAAAGATGCAGGTACTCTGCCCACATGTCATATTCATGCTCCTAGGTAGCATCTTCAAGACCGTAGAAGGTACACTGAACTTTTACCAACTCTATAACTCGATCCCAGAGCATTTTGGCATTTTTGTCCAATACCCTCACTGGATGGACCTAAAAGTCTCCCTCTATCTCTACCTGAATCGGATTCCAATCAACAACATGGTTAGGATCATGTACATATTTCTTTATTAAAAAGACATAAAATACATTATGCACATTCATGGAAGTAGACAATGCAAGAATGTATGCAAATGGCCCTATTCTATCCAATATTTCAAATGGACTGCTGGATTTTGCTGCCATTTTTGTACAACTACCCAATTTTAAAGAACTTTTCTTGGGATTCAATTTCATAAGCACATGCTCCCCTAGTTTAACTTCTCTAGATGTCTTGTTCTTATTTGCATAAACATTCTGTCTATCCTGAGTTGTCTTTAAATTCTTCTTGATATTAATCATCTGGTCTTCCATATCCTTGAGAAACTCTGGCCCAAGTACCACTCTGTCTGCTAGGTTGTCCCATCTCACTGGAGTATTTCATTTCCTACCATACAAGGCTTCAAATGGGATCATTCTCAAAGAAGATTGATACGCATTATTATATGCAAACTCAACCCAGTGTAAGTAATCCTCCCAATTAGATAGCGTATCCATCACATACATTCTTAACATGTATTCAATTATTTGGTTGACCCTCTCTATTTGTCCATCTGATTGGGGATGGTATGTTGTGCTAATGCTTAGATTTGCACCAAATACTTTAAACAATCCCCTCCATAAATTGGAGGTAAACTTTGTATCTTTGTCTGTGACAATTGTCCTATGTATCCCATTAAACCTAACAATCTCTCTCATGTAAATTTCTACAATATTAGTCGTTGTATGTGTTGTTTTTATAGGTAGAAAATGAGCAACCTGTGTAATTTTGTCAACCACCACCATGATGGAGTCATGTTGCTTATTTGTTCTGGGTAATCCTGTGATGAAATCCATGGTGATCACTTCCCATTTCTTCTCTGGAATGGGTAAAGGGTGTAGAAACCTTGTTGGATGCCTATGTTCATCTTTCACATTCTGACATTCCATACATTGAGCAATGTAATCAACAACATCCTTTTTCATTCCCAACCAAAAGAATTGTCTTCTTACTGTTGTAATTGTTTTATGGTAACCGGGATGTCCAGCATAAGGAACATCATGCATTTCATTCAATACCAAATTCCTCAGTTCTCCGGAACTAGGAACATAGATTCTATTCTTATGCATGATTAATCCATCTTATTTTATCTCATACTCCTCTATTTTTTTATGTACATCTCCTTGTTGTAAGATTTACTTTACCTGTAGGTAATGCTGATCTATAGAAAGACCATCTAAAAATTTTCTCTTCAAGTCTGACCAATGCATACTGACATTAGTAGCATGCATGAGATGCACTCTTCTACTAAGTGCATCAAAAAATTTATTCCCTTTTCCTTTGATATGCTTGATATCGAGGTCATACTCACTTAAAAATTCCAGCCATCTTGTTTGCTTGGCATTCAAGGTTGGATGTTCAAAAAGATATTTTAGGCCAATGTTGTCTGCTCTTAATTCAAATCTCTTCCCCATGAGATGATGCCTCCACATCCTCGAGGCATGGACAATGGAAGCAAGCTCCAAGTCATGTGTGGCATAGTTACTCTCATGCTCCTTAAGCTTTCTAGACTCATAACCAATGACATGCCCATTTTTCATGAGGACTCCCCTAAGTCCTTCCTTACATGCATATGTACATACCAAATTTTTTTCATTTGGGTCAACAATATTTAACATAGGTGCACTAGTAAGTAATTCCTTCAACAGATTAAATTTTTCTTCACACTTAGGTGTCCATTCAAATTCAGCTCCCTTCTTTTGCAAAGAAGTTATGGGATGAGGAGTCTTAGAGAACCCTACTATGAAACATTTGTAGTAACTAGCTAATCCCATGAAAGATATGACTTCTGACACATTTATGGGTGTTGGCTATCCTCTAATGGCTTCAATATTCTCTCGATGTACTTATATTCCCTACTCTGAAATAATGTGTCCCAAGTAATGGATCTTCTTTTGATAAAAATAACACTTACTCATCTTGGCATACAATTGATGTTCTCTCAGCACTTGCAATATCAGTCTTAAGTGATGTTCATGATCCTCTCCAGACTTAGAATAGATAAGTATCTCATCCAAGAACACTATGACAAACTTATCCAAACAATTTATGAATATTCCATTCATTAAGCACATAAAGACAATGTAGCATTGGTCAGTCCAAATGGAACCAATACAAATTCATAATGCCCATGCCTGGTCGTAAAGGTTGTCTTATGAATGTCTTCTTCCTTGATTCTTTCCTGATGGTATCCTGAACTCAGGTCGATATTTGAAAATATCCTTTATCCTCTTAGTTGATCAAAGAGGTCATCAATTTTGGGTAGAGCTTACTTGTTCTTTATGGTATACTTGTTCAGTTGTCAAAATTCAATACATAGCCTCAAGGTTCGATCCTTATTTCTGACAAAAAGTATTGGTGCTTCCCAAGGTAAAACACTTGGACGTATGTACCCTTTCTTCAACAATTCCTCCAACTGCATTTGTAATTATTTTAAATCTGGTGCGATCATTCTCTAAGATGTTTCTGACACCGGGGCAGCTCTTGGCACTAAATCAATTGAGAAATATATCTCCCTTCTTGGCGGAAACCCTGGTATTTCTTGGAATACATCCCCAAATTCCTGTATTACCATGAAATATTCAAGGCTTGGCCCCTTTGTATTTTCTAGTTCTTCCACATGAGCTGCATACAATTGACATCCTTTTCTAAAATATCTCTTCTGCTATAAGGATGAAATCTCCCTTATAGAGATGGGTCTTGGAACTCCTTTCACAATGCTCTATTTTCCATTTCCATCATGACATGTAAATGTCTTGTTATGACAGTCTAGGACAAAATGATGCTTGTCCAACCAATCCATTCCAATTATAATATCATAAGACCCCAATGGTATGATATTTAGATCAACATTTGTATTCACACCATTAATACTTATGTAACATCCTCTAACCATATCATGGATTTTCCTTTTGGTTCTTGTGGCTAGTTGAGCCAAACTTGATTTTCCAAGTTTACTTTTCTCCAAATGTAATCTATCCACTATTTTAGGATCAATGTAACAATGACTTTCTCTTGAGTCAATCAAAATAGCAACAGGCTTATTTATGATCTTACCATCCACCTCGATCATATTGGACTGGTATTCTACTTTTCAATCATCTAAAGCTGCATAGATTCTTCCCATATCAATGATTGTTGTATCCTCTTGGACGTTGTGCACAATCTTCACTCTATCCTTTCTTTGTGGGAAATCCTTATACATGTGGTATTCTTTGCATCCCAAACATTGGATGGGTGGTATTCCTCTTTTTCCCAAGAAGTCTTATTTCTTGGATTCACCCTTAGCATATTGATCTTGATGATTTCTATTAGGTTCATTTCTATTGAAGGGAGGTTTAAATCCTTTCCTCCTCTGATCGAGCTTCTCCTTATTCTTATCCTTCCAATATTTCCATAGGGATTCTCTTCCTTGTCCTTGCTCATACATGTATTTAGCCTTCCTAATGGCCTCATTCAAGATCTTGGTCTCATCATACCTAATATTTTCTTTATAAAAGGTTGGCAGTACACTCAAAAACCTCTGTATCTTTACCTTTTAATCGTTCATAAACCCGACATATTTTAACAATCCCAAGAATTTATTCTCATATTCTGCCATGGTCATGCTTGCCATCCTGAGTTCAAATAAATCCTACATCTTATTTTCATAGAAATTCTCTGAGTGGTACTCCTTCTAAAAATACTTCTTGAATTGCTTCCAAGTGATCCTACTCTCATTAAGATGTTCAACTTTCTTAAGTTTATCACACCACATTGTAACTTTCCCATGTAAATGGTAGGTGCCAATCATGGCTTCTAGGTTTGATGAATAATTATGCAACTCAAAATGTCTCCTGAGTCCAAGTAACCATGCATTGAAATCATCTTCCCTTTATCTTTCACCATCAAAGGAGGGTGTCCTAAGCTTCCTCAGATCTCCTTGCAAACTGTCCACTTCCTGTCTCCTTATCTAGTGCCTAATAGAGGACACCTATGGATTTCTTATGGGATCTTACATTGCATAAAACATTCTTTCTGAGTAAGGAGGTGAGTGGTGTCTATGAGTTTTTTTGTGACTTCTCGAATAACCAACTCCTCCACAATCCTCTCTTCTTTCATGAAACCTGCCTTCTTCCTCTTGTTTTGAGTTTGATCCCTTCTTTGTTTTCCTCTGCAACTGATTTAAGCTCTGCAACACTCGAGCATTTATCTGACTTTTCTCTCTCAACAATATCTCATTGTTTTCTTTCTATCTCCGCACTTCTATTTTCAAGCTTCTTACAGTTTCTATTAATGTTTCCTTCTCTCCTTTCCCCTTGCGTCCATTGGACTTTTTCTATGTATTACCAACTCTGGTATTGTGGCCTTTGGCCTCCTTATCATGGCTGGAGGCTCCCTCTCCTTCTTCCATTTCTTCAATACACATTATGAGTGGACATTTTTAACCCCTTAATTCTGCAAAATGTGCACGTGACCATTTTTATAGAATTATACATATGATAAACAACATTTGTCAAACCATGTTACATGTCTTTTTTTTTCTTTTTCTTTTCAATGCATGAAGAGCACAAATGTATCAATCTACATCATATAACACTTCCCTGTTATCTTTCAACCGATACATAATTCAATTCTGCATAGGCTCTTCTTTCAAACCACATTCCCAGATGACCACGACTAGAAATCGCGGCTAAATCCTTCCTTAGAACTTTTTTGTCTCGAAAAAAACCAATTCCGCCATTAACCCTTCTTCCCTTAACTATCAATTTCATGTGACCATGGTCATGACCTTGCGCTTACCTAAAAAAGTTCTTATCCAAGTATTCGGGACTTTAGAACTTCGAAAACTTCAACCAGGAACCGATCAACGGTCCTCATTCACGATCAACGATTGAGATCCCCATTGGGACTCTACGCTTCAGGACTTCGACACTTTCGACCTCTACTTTCTCCCAAAGTACTTCATACCCAAAGTTCAGGATCAATTTGATATAGGTGGGTATCGGTGGATACCCACCTTTTCCAGTTGGCTCAAAACAACTTTCTAGCAATTTTGATAATTTACTATTTTTAGCAGTTTTTGGGTCCTGAACTTCCAGAGCCGTTTCGAGGCCCTAAACAACATTTTTTGGGGTATGTTGCGGTTCCAAAAATTGTTGTATTCCTCAAGTAGATTTTTCCAATGGGCTATCATATTCCTAAAACAAATATTGTATGCAAAAGTTACAACCCTGAGAAATTAATGTATTGACTTACCCAAATGGGGCCCACATGACTTTTGGCGCTTCATCTCCTAGGGTTAGGTTTTTGGATGTTTAGGGTTTTTGAAACTCCTGTTTATTGTAAAAAGGCCTTGAGAGCCTCATTGTAATCACCTTCTTGAGAATGAGCACAATCGTCACATCTCTTCTCAGAGATAAGCCCCCACCATTCCAACAAGCTTGTTTTCCGCTGCATTTTACAGTTTCAACTTATTTCCTTATTGAATAGAAAACCATTTTTATTGTATCTCTATTATTCTATGTTAAGAATCTAGTAATAATATGTAGTCATTTTGTTCTTCTCATAAAATCTGGATCAGTGGTATCAGAGCAGTTTGCACCTTGTCGTCTTAATGCATGACCCCAACGAGGTCGGAGTACAAAGAGTTGGGTCTTGAGCTTGTTTCTCTTGAGGACAAAATCTCTTGCACACCCAAGTGACCTCTCATGGAAGGAGAAAATAAAGATGATGGGACAGGAGATCCTTTAAAACTGTTGATAGCGGAAGCCCTCATGCAACAAAGGAATGAGATGATGGATAATTTCGTGCAAATCCTTCGGTGGCTACCAACATGTGACACATCTTCTTCAAGCGGAGGCACCGCCCACTTCAAGGTACAAATAAACTTCCATATTCCTATATATGAAGGTCAGATAGACGTAGATTCTATAGACAATTGGTTGAATCTACTAAAAGGGTATTTTTCTATCCATAACTTTTCGAATAGAGAAAAGATTACTTTTGCGCTCCTCAAAGTCAT